>CM035433.1:51782928-51790428 GCA_020310875.1 Ceratopteris richardii | reverse complement strand
TTCTCTCTAAAGCTTGACTCTCACGATGGTTGTTAAGAAGGTTTTTAAAATTATTCTTTTCCTGTGGTGTTGTAGCCCCTTTTGCCATGTTTTTCAAAGTGGCACAAACTGAACATTCACCCATTCTAACTTTACGAGGAATAGAAACATTGTTAAACTCTTCCTTCCATAATCGAGTAAAGTGACGATACAACACATACTTCTCATTTCTATTTTCCATGTCTTCTCTATATATTTGAAATACCTCTCGACGAGTAAAGTTATCTGACAAGTGCAACCTTCCAGTTGTAGGCATAACCTCACAATGCAAGCTAAAATAGTTCATCATCCAATTCATTGCATGACGTCCAACAGATCCTTTGGTCCCAACATGGAACATATCCAAAATGAGATCCCCATTCAAAAGCCCTTGTTGAACCCTATGTATTCTAAAATTTCCCACACCCATTGCAATTTTAAATGCAGCCCTACAACATCGCATCCCTTGACTAAAGAAATATTCAAAACCAACACGCGTTACTGACATGTTATCCTCAATCATTTGCATGCGAGAAACAAGGTATATATCCTGCCTTTCACTATCTAAATGGAGGAATTTTTCTCTTAGGTGCTTTAGTTTCTTCATTCCTAAATTGTACAAACATTTGAAACCACAACAATGCTTCACAATATCCAATGCAATCTGTCTATCTGAAGTAAGAAATTTAAATCTTTTTTGACTTACTTCACGAGGCCTTCTTTTAAATTGTAGATTGAGCTTGCTTTGCTTTTCTGTTGCTCCACATGCACTTGAGTCAGAAGGGAGATCAATGGTTGGATCAAATGGGAGATCAAGAGGTGCATTTGGTTGAGCAGCATTGCACTGTGAATTGGATAACTTAAATGACTCAACAGAAAACATGGAATCATCAGCACGTTCTAAATCATAGGGATCATCACTTCTGTGGAAAGGGTCAATTGAGAACAATGAATCCGAAACTGTATCAATATGAGCAGAGGAAGCTGATGCCCAAGCATCCACTGAAAAGATTGAGCTCATCTTCACTGAGTTCACAGAAGACTGAAGATGAATGACCTTTTTAAATAAGTAGAAATCCGAGATCAAGTGAAGATGTCACATCAAATGTCACATCAAGAAGATATGAAATCAAAAGTTTATTAAAGTACATTAAATAACATTAAACATCAAATTACATCAAAACACTTAATTACTCAAATATACACTAATAAGGGAACCAAAGATTTGATTCACTTTTGAAATGAGAAACACAGTTGATTTCTAACTAGATATGAGTCATTGAGACTTAGCATTGTGAGTGTATCAAAATATATCCAAGTTGAGTTCCAACTGGATTATATATTAAAATTGTTTGGAGTAGTGCCATTGAAGACTATACAAGAAGAAATTTTAACTTTGGTAAATAAGATTTCAAGGATTAGGTTTTATTGTGGTCTTGGCTAGATCTCAAAGAGGTACACGGAATGTTTAAGTATATTAAAAAAGAATTATGTGTAAAAGAGGTACACGGAATGTTTATGATAGATTCATACATTGATTTTCCATTTCAACAATGTGTTACAAGATAAATGTGAAAATGAACTAAAGTGAGGAGGATAACACTATAAAGATGTCATTAATCTCCCATATTCAACACAACTTAGACTTGATTTTCTCCCAAGCAAGAGATTCTAAGAACAAATCTCTACATGAATCCTCATGTACATACCATACTCTTGCCATTGAAGTGTAATTTCCATGCAAATGTATATAAATAGTTGCAAGGTTCTTTACTTGAATGTTTATTCATACATTGATTTTGCATTTCAACAATGTGTTACAAGATAAATGTGAATATGAACTAAAGTGAGGAGGATAACACTATAAAGATGTCATTAATCTCCCATATTCAACACAACTTAGACTTGATTTTCTCCCAAGCAAGAGATTCTAGGAACAAATCTCTACATGAGATTAGACATCCTCATGTACATACCATACTCTTGCCATTGAAGTGTAATCTCCATGCAAATGTATATAAATAGTTGCAATGTTCTATGAATATTTCATTAAAGTGGCTCTGAAATAGCCTATTTGTGTGGGTGGTATTCCCTGGTTAGATAAGTTGACAGATATAGTTAGCAACTGGACTCATTCAGTTAGATCCAGTTAGTCTCTGGTTCAAGTTACCCAATTGCCTATAAATAGCAGAGGAGGAGATCATTCTCATTTTCAAAATCCACGAGCAAGAGAGAGCAACAGAGCACAGACAGCCATGGAGCACAGAGCTCAGCATACCAGCAAGGCAACTCTGATGGAGAAGAAGAATGTTGGCAAGAGTACCAAGAGGTAGACAAAATCATACCATAAAAAAAGATTCCTAAAAGATTCCCTTTGTATGTTTGTGTAAAGAGTCTGCTTTCTAGGTTTTTATTTTTCTTAGCTCTAAAAATATAGATCAACTGAGGGTACAGCTCGATGCCTGGCATCGACTTTTAGGTGTAAGTCGATGCCAGGCATCGACTTGAGGCTGCAAGTCGATGCCAGGCATTGACTTGAGGCCTCAAGTCAATGCCAGGCATCGACTTTTCGGTGCAAGTCGATGCCTGGCATCGACTTACACGTAAGAGTCGATGCCAGACATCGACTTTGTGTGCAAGTCGATGCCAGGCATCAACTTGCAGGTGCAGGTCGATGCCAGGCATCCACTTGAGGCTGCAAGTCGATGCCAGGCATCGACTTGCCTGGCATCGAAGTTGCCCTGAAAGTCGATGCCAGGCATCGACTTTAGGGTGCAAAGTCGATGCCTGGCATCGACTTTTGGGTTCAAGTCGATGCTAGGCATCGACTTTTAGGTTCAAGTCGATGCCAGGCATCGACTTTTAAGTGCTAGTCGATGCCAGGCATCGACTTTGTGTGCAAGTCGATGCCCGGCATCGACTTGAACCTAAAATTCGATGCCTGGCATCGAATTGGACCCCCAAGTCGATGCCTGGCATCAACTTGCACCCTCAAGTCGATGCCGGGCATCGACTTGCACACAAAGTCGATGCCTGGCATCGACTTGCACACAAAGTCGATGCCTGGCATCGACTTGCACTTAAAAGTCGATGCGTGGCATCGACTTGAACCTAAAAGTCGATGCGTAGCATCCACTTGGGCCTTTGAAAACCACATTTACGTATGAGCTGATATTTCCAAGCGCCTTCAGGGATGCGGAGTCCAAGAGTGAGAGGCCCTTCAAGAAGCTGAGAGTCACCATGGGCTCTGGTGATCAGCAACGTGACAAAGGCATTGGTCACCAAGCAAAACCAAAGAAAATTATCGCATCCTTATCCTCTGAGAAGGCCAGCAACCCGCTAGGAATATCCTCTGGTGGACAGAGTAGCATCAAAATTCTTGAGGATGATACAACTATGAAGGATAGGTCGAGGGACGCTGAGGTCAAAAGGACAGATCGTCCACTGCGGGACATGACAAATCTGGAGTGGTGCCTTCAGTATGTTGAAGAAAAGAATGCAGTCCTTCTTGTGTTCGCAGGGGCATATGGGAGAGGAAAGATCACGACAACACAAGGTTTTCAGTATGGCCTTGTGTACAAACTCGATTATGAAGATGAGGATTCTGACAACCTCCTTTTCTTGGTAGAGACATCGAAAGGTTTAAGAAATGTTTTATGCAAGATGGATTTCTTGTGCCCAGAGTGCTGTGTTCCAGATGGGCTAGCTGAGATATGCAGGGACTCAGTCAATTTTATCAAGGACTTGATGCCATGGATCCAGGGCAACATCATGCCAACACAACAGAAGATGACAACCCCTGTAAAGGCAAGGGGTAAGCAGAGCGTGCAGAAAAAGTTCCAAAAGAAAAAGAAGAGAATTTCAGAAGAGGAGTCTTCTGACTCAAGCTCTAGCTCTGAGGATATAATTGTTGCACCTGGTGGAGAGCTTGCCTCGGGTGTTCTTGGTACTGAGCAGAACAAGATGAGGGAGGACATCGCTAGAAGAAAGGTAGTTAAGAAGGGGCAGTTGTTCCACCTGCCAATCAATATCATCCACAGGCCACCAATAGATCCAGCCACAGGGAGGAGGCCCCTTGAGATCAAGGAGCCACACAATTTGCACGTGCAGAATCTTAAGAAGAAAATGAAAATAAATCGTCATGCTACTGTTGTGCCATTCCTTGTCATGGTAGATCCAAATGAGTGCAGCTCTGTGGACGAGTTCAATGAGGGTTTGTTTGAGGATTATACTTATTATGTGATTGGAGGTTCACACTCTGCAGAGGCCCGTAGACAGCTAGTGAAGGAGCACCCTACCACATTTTTCTTTAGGTATGCAGAGTGTAAAATATATGTTGGTCTTACTACTGAGGAAGCCAAGCTTCTTGCTTGGGATCACAACAATGACAATGACTACATGCAAAAAATGTCCTCCATAGAGAGAATTCGGTTCTTCCACCATGAATATGAAGATTGTCTCGTGAAGGAAGCTGGAAGAATACATCCCAATCTACGAAAGCAATGCCTTATTGAGGTTGGAATTGCACTCGATGAGAATAGAAATTCTGATGCTTTGAGGAAATATGATCCATGGTTTCAACTGGCATTCAGATCAGGTGAGATCTGGGATCTACAAGATAAAATTTTCACAATGTGGGAGAACAAGGAGGTCAAGGACCAGAAGCAACGAAAGTCGAGGCCAGACCCACAGGTTGATCTGAAGGGAAAGGGAAGGAAAGTTGACCTCTCAATTGAAGAGGCTCCTGAGGACATGAAGCTGACACCATGGAGGGCCCTTCAAGGAATCAAGGATGATACATTGATTATATCAACTTTGTCAAGGGTAATCTCCAAGGAGTTAAGCCTGGAGGAGATGGTGACTGAGCTCAATAAGTATGTATGTTATTCTTAGATCCTTTTTCCCTCCTCCCATGTTTCTGGTCTAACCTAGTCTCTTTTTTATTTCTGTGACTGTAGTCATAAAGTATACATGAAGATTCAGGAGGTGATGATGAAGAGGCTGGGTTGCTTTTCTTGGACAGAGGTCCAAGCAGACTATCCAACCACATCATCCTACAAAGCTTTATCAAAATATTTCATCCTGTTTCGTGATTGGGTAGGTTCTCTTTCTGAGGTTGTGCCTGGTTTGCCATTAGGTTATATGCCTTGATTCACCTAACCAATTTGATGCCAGGCTTTTAGTACGAATTCGATGCCTGGCATCGACTTACGGCTATATTCGATGCCTGGCATCGAGCTGCAGCCAAAAGTCGATGCCTGGCATCGACTTGGGGGCATAAGTCGATGCTTGGCATCGACCTGCAGCATAACTCGATGCCTGGCATCGACCTGCAGCATAACTCGATGCCTGGCATCGACCTCGTGGCATAAGTCGATGCCATGCATCGACTTGTGTCCCAAAGTCGATGCCAGGCATCGACTTTCAGTAGAAAGTCGATGCCTGGCATCTACCCCCACACGAAATCGATGCCATGCATCGATTCCTTATGTTCTGTTTGTTGTATTGAAGAGCTCATTTAATTGTCTTTCCACTTTTTTCTGTAGAAACCAAAGAAAAGTAAGTCTGCAGAGCTACTAGATGATTGCCCCTCTGCATTCCTGGCTCACATTCAAAAAGCAAGGCATGAGAAATCTAGACTGAAAGCCAAGGAGATGGATTTTGATGATGAACCTGATCTGAAATGTTTCTCCAATCCCCTAGACCCCCTTAGGCCTGTATATTACAATGTATTTTGTAGTGATGTAAATAATATTTGTTCTGTTGTGCCTAGAAAACATTTCTACCTTCTCATAGCAGACATACCCTATGGATTTAGGATGTTGGGATCCGTTAATGATGATGAACCCTTCGAACATCCTCAGATTCGGAAGATGGTCACTGATTTTGCAGAGTTGACTATGTCTCCTCTTTGGAGGATAGTAATTTTCCATAGCAGAGACCAGTCTTTCTCTATTTCAACTGCTCTGAAGGCAAGATGTCATGCTGTGGAGTGCCTCACGTGGTAAGTAATCTTCTTTCTATCTCCATGGCTTTAATGATGCTCTCTGTGACTCATAGTTCTTGTTTGCAGGGTGAAGACAAACGTAAATCACACTCCTTTGCATAGGTTTGTGAGCTCCACTGAATGCATTACAGTTGGCTATTATGATGAAGTAAGCAAAAGGAGAGTCAGGGAGCATTGCAATGAGAATGGGATCTCAAATGTGCTCATGTTCCCAGTCGTTACCAAGAAACTTCGTCATGTAGCTGGAGACATGACATTGGTTAACCCCTATCAGAAGCCACAAAAACTCATAATGAGATTGCTTCAGCTATTCTCCAATGATGATGACTGGGTCCTAGACCTTTTTTCGGGCACAGGTAATTTCAATTTTCACAATTTTAATTAGTCATGGTTGATTGAAGGCTCTAAGTGGTTTTCTGCTGTTTCAGGAACGACTCTGGCTTGCTCCTTAAAGATGTTCAGGCACTGCATAGCTGTGGAGAAGGATGATGCTCAAGTGAGCTTCATTAGAATGAGAATCAATGGGCTGAATGAATGCCCAGATGAAGACCAAGGGGTTGGAAGGAAGCACATTGCAGACACGGAGAGATTCCAACCCGCTTCAAGGGAGCCTGTTCCCCCACTTGCAGATGAACCGGGGGACATCGGAGACCTTGAAGAGCCAATCTTGGAGCAAGCGAGGCAGGATATGTGTTCTAATGTTCCAGAGGATCCCAATATCCTTGAGCCTGAGGAAAGCTATGATCAACTTCTATTGTAGATTCATATTACTCTTGTAGAACACATGAAATGTAAAAAATCATTAATAGAAATATAATGTCGAGTTCTGCTTCCACTTTGTGTTCAGCTTGATTTATCTTGAGCATTTCTCTGATCATGTGTGAATGTTTCTTAGTATAATTTTGTTGATTATTATCTTCTCTTGGGAATGCTTTTGTGAAATGTATTTCATATTCTGTGAATATGGCCAGGCATTCAATGAGGATCTTAACCATACAAAGGGGATGATCTTAATTGGCTTGTTAAAATGTTCCGATTTTTGCAACACATGTACTCTAATTTTCGAGTAACTTTTAATCAGCTATAATCTGTGCTTGTTGAGGTTATAGAGGTAATGAAGGAGCTTCCCGAACTCTTACTTGTACCTTCAACTCTAATCTATTGTCAAAGATCATGATGTGGGATTCTTGATCATGCTGAACAACTAGTTTTCATGGCAACAAGAATTTTATTATATCTATCTTGACTACTTGGGATATGAGATCAAGCTTCTAGTGACAATATTTACAAGCAAGAACAAGTGATGCTTTCTAGATATTGTAAAATGCCCACTTTATTGCTTGATATAATTGTCTTTAGGTAAAAAGGAATAGAGAACATGTCTTTGTTCTCCTTTGTTGTGACTCAGTGTTATCTATCTATCTATCTATCTATCTATCTATCTATCTATCTATCTATTATCTATCTATCTATAT
>CM035433.1:51755428-51777928 GCA_020310875.1 Ceratopteris richardii | reverse complement strand
ACCATGTGAAATACAAGCCATAGGCTCTTCAGTAACAACTAACAAGTGTTCTTTCTGTGATACAAAGAAGGGACAAAGTGAGCCCGCTTTGCTTCATTTTGCAATAACCATATTGCTCTTTTGTATGTGAAAGGACTGAGCATAGAAAACCACCTTGTAACCAAGGTCATCAAGTTGACCAACCGACATCAGACTGTGTGATAATTGAGGTACATGGCATACATTATGCATAGTAAATTTTGAACCATCAAAAACTGCACAACCACATCTCCAATCCCGACAATGTCACACTCGTAAGAGTCACTAAGTCTCATTGTACCAAGAGACTTTGCTGCATAAATAGAGAACCACTCTCTATATGGTGTCACATGGAAAGACACATCGGAATCTACCAGCCATCTATGGGAAAGAGAATCACCATAAGAGATTTAGTGGGCATGATACTATCAAGTTTCAACACATCAGCATCATCAAAAATAGCATTAATTTCTATAATCTTCATAGTCAAACCAGATGGTACAGGTAACTCTTTAACATGGCCATCAACATTCTATCCTTTACCTTTAGCATTCTTTAATGCATAGCAATCTTTCTTCTTATGTTCTTTCTTATAGAAATAATGTCATTCAATATCCCTCTTGCTTGATTTACTTCTTCTCATATTCCATTGACCATTCTTTTCCTTGTTCTTGCTCCTGCCATGTTGTTAATTCTTTCCTTGGTATGAATCAGGAACATTATATGCATCTTGTCCAAGCCCGCATAATCTAATGGTTGATGCTTTGAATCTTTGGGAGGAAGTCCTGAGTTCAAATCTTGGCTGGACATATCCATGAGTTCCCCAAGATGGGTGTCTCTACCTTATGAGGTTGGGTGTGTGTGTTTTTCAAATTCATTGTACACTAAAATATATATATATATATATATATATATATATATATATATATATATATATATATATATATATATATATATATATATATATATATATATATATATATATATATATATATATATATATATATATGCATCTCCACTCTAAGTGCCAACCGTAGATTTTCTACGAATATCCTCACTCGAGAGTGCTCCATATCCCATGATGTTGGCAAGGTGCATAACAACAAGAGTGCTTTCATTTCGTTCTGCATATCCATTTCTGAGCGTATAACTGAGAGAATATAGCATCAAACTCATTTAAAGGAGTAGCAACACTATCTGTGTCCTTCATGCGAAGATCATATAACTTTCTCATCAAATACACTTTATTTGACGTCATTTCTATTTCACATGCATTGCATAATTTCTTCCAAAGCTCATCTCAAATTTCACAATCCAATAGTAAAGTAAACATTATCTGTTAGGTGCAATTGAATGGTAGACCTATCCATTTAATGAAACTCATCCAAATCATCTTCATCCATGTCAGCGAGATTCTTTTAGATTCCATGTACTTGCTTCCATGGACTCCTCTAAATGAGCACATCTTCAATCTAATACTTCCATTGAGCAAAGTTTGTGCCATCATTTCTAGATCTCAAAATGTTCTTTGCCCTCCAAGTTATAGTTGCTCCTCGGAACACTGGCACTAGATGTTGATCAACCTCTCAAAAAAAAAGACCAAGTGTCAGATCCTCAAAAAAATGCAACAAAGCCTCCCTAGGAAAATGGATTAATGAATAGTAATGACCAACCAAAAGGATTATGTGAGAATAAATGTGCTCACACCTATAAGTGTATCGAGGAGTAAATCGACCACTATATAGTTGACATAACCAAGAAATCTAGAAGAATATTGCCAGAGTCTCCTTTGCAAAATGAGAATATGAACACTTTAAAGATCTCATAGAACTACGAGTATTGACATGTGAACCTGCATAGTGAATCACTGACTCCACTGCACATAATCAATTAACCAAAAGAAGTCAACTAGGATTATCAAGCACTATCAACAACAATCAATTAACCAAAAGAAGTCAACTAGGATTATCAAGCACTACCAACAACTAGCATATATCTCTTATGGGAGGTTGGGTAAATCTTCTAGCTACATCACCGAAGAGACACCGACATCTAATTGTCTCTTATTTAAGAAAAACTCACCATGGAGCTCTTTATCAATGTCAAAAGCTTTATGCAAAAATCTAACCACTATATCAATGGCCACATGGGCATACATAAACAGTACCCATAGAAGCACACATGGTGTGTATGTGCTCAAAATGGCACTGAAAATTTGAATTCACAGCCCAAACACTAGCCAACAACACCTACAAGTGTCTATCAACTCTGTTCTTTAGAAACCTGCATAAACTTACACTGGCTCCTTGTGTCACAACTGAAAAACTTTTGAGAAATCTATAGATTTAGTAGCGTGGCTGAAACAAAGCCCCAAAGCTGAATACTCATTGTCCAAGAAGTATAAAGAACACTCTTCTTGATGTTCTTGAACCTATGTAAAGAGAACTATGCATGAAAGTACTCCAAAATGGCTCCAAGAATCACCGCAAAAATGCTTGAAAATAGGCTTTGAAAGCAAAGAACAAACCTTTGAGGGCCCAAAACATGTTCAGAATAATGTGAACCTTAGTATTTTGTCTTCCTCAAGCACCACAAGAGTGTAGCTTCATAACAAGCGATTTGCGGTTCAGGGAGCTCCAGGGGGAACAAACTGGGTTGGATGACCTCTTAGGAATTACCGCAAACCTCGATGTTCCTTGATCATTGAGGTCCTCCCTCATGCATAGCCAATGGTGCCACCAGTGACTTCGATGAATCCGATGACAAGGTGTGCCAAGGTCTATGCCTTGATCACCACCTTAATTGTAAGCCTTTTACAACTTGGACAAAGACTTAGGATGATGGGTGGGTGCAAGCAAGGACAAGGCCTTGGGTGGGCGGGTCTATGCTCGCTTTGCTTGCACAAAAGCAACAAAACTTTTGCATCAGATTGATCTTATACTACTGAAGTGTGTTGATGGCAATGCACCACAATAGATTCTCCTTCTTCAGAACTCCATGACGATACCCTCACTGTAGAAAACCAAGCTTCAGATGCCGTACACAATACTCTCCAAAGGGCTTGTAGAATATGCATACACAGAGAGCATGAACATGGATTTACAAACAACACAATTGTATCTCATGCAAGCGGTGTCATGGGTTCATATTGTTTTGCATTTCATGTTCAAACTATGTCACGTGCACCATAATCATGTCACAACCATTGTAGAGAAACTCTGATGGGATGCTATAGATGCACAAACACATGCTCTCTTCATTGCTATCCAAACATTCCCTTTATCCCTTGTGTTTTCTTTTTCTAAAAGAACTACGATTCCACAAGGCATTATGCTCATATTGTTGCCTCTAAAAGCATTTTCGAAGTAAGAACATGAACCAAACCAAATCTGAGGACAATTTCTCACCAAAGATCCAATATTTTGGAAGCAAACATCAAGGACTTGTTTTGGTGATTTTGATGTGGGTCTAAAGAATCTTATCATGCTCTACCACAATACACTCCTTCCTCTCTGATCATGTGTCCTTGAAACTTGGCATGGAATCTCTCGTGAGTAAATGGATTTTGAACATCATTTAAGGTGTAACATCTCTGATGACGTATCCATACAAAGACAATGATATCTCTACATGTGTTACAGACACCCCCATTTGTCGCATATCAAAACATGCAAAATTGAACATTCTACATGTTTATGTATTCAGACATCCAAAAACAGACACCTATCGAAGAAAAGCATACTTCAAAAGTTTGGTGTGATTTTCTTACCTTTTTTTGGATGTCCGTACACATGCATGCAGCCACACACACATAGAAATACCCTTCAATGTAGTTGGCCCCCTTTGGACACATTTTCCTCAACATATCCACTCCAAACTAACTATGGTTTAAGTACAATAGGGGCACCACTATAAAACACTTGTACAAGAGGGGCGCCACTATAAAACTTATTCTAGCTTGGACACCACTTGTTGGAGTTGGATTTTGCGGGATGGCTTCAAATATATATTGGAGCATCTGACTAATGGATTTAAGTACTTTTTGAGTACGAAAATTGCATACATGTTTTAGAAAATGATCCTATTTTATCTACTCATATGCCATTATCAATAATATTTATGTATTTATATGTTATTTTATGAGGCTAGCTTTCGTGGTTCCAGCTACCTTTTGTGGCCATGTAATTTTCATCATGTATTGCTATTGGTACTAAAGGGATTTTGACCACCTCTACCTAAATCATAGCTAAATCAAACTTCAAAAACCAAAAAAGAAGAGTTCTTATGAAATAATCATTTTACATTTTATCATCTCAACCTAGGTACAATGTGTTTTTGAGATTTTTCCCCAGTATGTAGTACCATTTGAAGAGAACTAGGCAACATCGCCAAATTTGTTTCATTTTGTGCACCAAGCTAAAAGTTATGTGTGTTATTTTATGCATATGTCACAATTGTATCCGATTGTGATTAAGAGATTGATTAAAGTTAACTAATCACTTTAAGCATCATTAATATCTTGCTTGATCCACTCACTACAACCATTTCAAATCTTCTCCTTGGACTGATATTTTAAAGTGTCATTTTACTCTTCTACAAAAAGATGGACCACTTTTGGCATCGAGCTAAAAGTTATGTGCGTTTGTTTGTGCATGTATCTCAATGTTAGGTGTGTTGCATCTATGGATGTATTTTTTTCTTTGTATTTAAACAATCCCTATATCGCTCGTACTCTATTTTATAAAGGAAATTATTATGCTAAGGATCAAACAAGCAGTTATGATCAAATTGTCACCTTTGAAAGCATTTCTTGAGAAAGAACATGAATTAAATTGGATCTATGGAAAATGTTGTTGACATATTTGGATAATATTGTGTGAACACACGTAGGACCTTTTGAGCACCTTTTTGGCTATTTAAGATGTTTTTCCCCATGGCTTTTATGTATGCCTATGATCACGATGGGTCATCTTTTTACAGTCACTTGGTAATACATTCTATAGTGTGTTGTGCTCCAAGCTTCTTCTTCTTCTTCCTTGTGCTGTTTGTGTGCTTCCACAGACCTCAAACTCCATCAATTGGTATTAGAATAGGTCACCATTTCATCCAGGGTGTTGCCGACACCCTACCCATCATAGTCTCAAAGTCATATTAAAACTTGTGAGCATATTTCAGGTGATTAGGTGTTCAAAAGTGTTGTGTCAAATTTTCTATATGAGCTCATTTTGGCCTCCAAACACACTATTGTAGTTATTGTACATTTAATTTTGTCCTTTTATGCTAAATACATATACATGTTTCAATTTTAAAGTACAAGCATCTCAAATTATGCTACAAGTTTAACAAACCTTGAGAGGGTGTTTCTATTCAACACTTTGAGATACAATCAAGTTTCTGCATTAGGGTATTGTTGGAGTTTTAGGTTTATAGAGACACGTGAACAACACAAGGAAGAAGAAGAACCTTGGAGCACAACACAATAGAAAAACGACCTATTAGAGAGGTAATATGTTTGGTTGCACCACTATCAAAGAAATAAACATTTGAGCATACTACACACATACACTACTCATGAGAAGATGATTCATAGCTGTAAATATTAGTAAATTCCCATACTTCATTATGAACAAGATTAGCGGGCTCTATTTAAGTTTAGAGGCCTCTACAACCACCATTCCAACCCATTTTCTTCTTTGCCTCTTTTGCAACTAGTTTAGGAAAACTCTTTATGACATGATCATTTGCCGTGTAGTATTTGCAAAATTGTTTTTGCTTTTTTGGTTTCTTCTCATCTTTATCTTTCTTCTTTGACTATGCAGCATTAATAGTGATAGATGAGCTCCATTTACCTTTGCCATTCTGACTAGCTAAGAAAGCTTCATTTACAAGACACATAATTGACATAATTTCTGCTTAGTGATAGATGAGCTCCATTTACCTTTGCCATTCTGACTAGCTAAGAAAGCTTCATTTACAAGACACATAATTGACATGTTTTGCCTAGAATAATCTTCATGCAACAAAACAAAGACTGACTCCTCAAATTTGAAGGCATTTGGATCCCCGCTCATAATCAATTGAAGGGTAGAAGCAAAACAATGATATGAATCTCAAAGACCATTAAGAATATTCTGCATAGATGAACTATCTACATAACTTCATCTAAAAAAATAAAGTGCTCTTCAAATCTTTGATCTTTGTCAAAAAAATCCCATAGAATCTCCTTCATTCATATGCTCACTCTAGGCTTCTTTTTGGAGCAAAGCAATACAAGACTCATTTCTTGCTAGGTATAAATTTGTAAGTGTACCCTAAGATTTGTTTGTTGTGTTGCAAGAGCAAATGTGAGGGATAATGGCATTTTGACAAACAAAGCTATCAATGCATGTTCCCGAGCATCTTTACCATCCCAACAAAGTTTCTCTACACTAGCTACAACAAGGACCACAACAGGACCAAGAGATGGCATCTTCAAAACCATCCGTATCACCTTCAATAACTGTATTTGAAGGTGTAGTAGGATGTTTTTCAAGACCCTACACAATATTCCACAACTTTTTTTCTACCAATACATGATGCATCATATATGCCCACAATGCGTAATAGTAGCATCCATCACTATCCAACATACGAATACATCATTGCTTTCAAACATGGCCAATGAAAATACCCCAATGAAAAAAAAGGACTTTATCTCAAAAACTTGACCAAAATACACTTTTGAGCTCTACTAAACCTCTAGAAAAACTTTGAGGTTCTTGTACTTGTGAACTAAAACCTCTATATATGTTTGGTACAAAAGGACAACCAAAAAGGTTTTTGGTACTTTGATGGTGGGGCAACCAAACATATAACCTTGTACCATAGTTTCCTCATTTCACTTGAGCCTGTTATTACAAGAAACACTGTCAAATGTGCTTACAACTAATCTTATTGATAATGGGAGTTTGTGAGATCATTCTGACTATTGTTGATGATAGTTCTTTCACATTGTCAGATTCTTTATCTGCACTAGGGAAGAAAAATCTATTTTCAATTTCAACATTAGCCAATATTGACTTGGTTGTCAAATTTATTGATGCCAAATACTGAGTTCACGATCTCATGAATGGTAATGTTATGTCATGCACACTTTTTCCATGTGAATTTTGCTAGCTTGCTTTGCTTGTAGAAATCTGAAATGGTATCCTCTCTTCCCAAACTTGAGGTCCCTTGTAAACATGTTTGTGAATGTTGTATGTTTGACAAAATCTAGTGTTCCTCCTTCCCAAAAGATAGTTCATCTCAGGCTTCTCATAAATTACAAGTTGTCCATAGTGATGTTTGTGCTCCTATGCAAATACCTTTATTTGGGAACTAAATGTCCTTTGTGACTTTTATTGATTATTTCTCTAGGTATGCATGGGTTACCATTGAAAGCAAGTCCAAAGTGTTTATGTGCTTCAAATGGTTCTTAATTATGGCTCAATATTTGTGAGCATGTAAATTGGGCACCCTCAATTTTCATCAAGAGGGGAATACATGACTTTTTATTTTAATGCCTTTTTGGATGAGCATGGGGTAAAACATCACTGTACAATGTTGTATACAACTAACCAAAACAGAGATGATGAAAGAAAGAACATGTCTCTCATGGAAATGTCAAGGTGTATGGTCAAAAGCTAGGCTCTAGCATATAGCTTCTTGCTTGAGGTTGTTATGTGTGCAACATATGTACTAAATAGGTGTCCAAAGCACTAGAATCAATCACTACATATGAGGTTTGGCATGGTTGTAAGCCATATGAGAGAGAGAGAGAGAGCGAGCGAGTGAGAGAGCGAGCGAGAGAGAGAGAGAGAGAGAGAGAGAGAGAGAGAGAGAGAGAGAGAGAGAGAGAGAGAGAGTCATAGAAAGAAAGAAAAAAAGAAAGATAGATAGAAAAGATAGATAGATAAGAAAGATAGATAGATAGATAGATAGATAGATAGATAGATGGATAGGTATATATATATATATATATATATATATATATATATATATATATATATATATATATATATATATATATATATATATACACACACACACACACACACACACACATATATATATATATATATATATATATATATATATATATATATATATATATATATATATATATATATATATATATATATATATATATATATATATATATATATATATATATATATAGATAGATAGATAGATAGAGAGAGAGAGAAGAGAGATAGATAGATAGATAGATATTTCTATGTGTGTGGCTGCATGCACGTGTAGGGACGTCCAAAGAAAGGTAATAGAAATCACACCAGCAATTTGAAGTATGCTTTCATTCTATAGGTGTCAGTCTTTGGACATGTGAGTACATTAGCATGTAGAACGTTCAATTATGCATTTTGATATGCGACAAAGAGCAGTGTTTGTGATGCATGTGGAGATATCATTGTCTTTGTGTGGATACATGATTAGAGATGTTACACCTTAAATGATGTTCACAATCCATTTTTTGCTACCTATATCACAAGAGATTCCATGCCATGTTTCGAGGACACATGCTCAGAGAGGAAGGACCGTATTGTGGTAGAACATGATAAGATTCTTTAGACCCACATCAAAATCACCAAAAGAAGTCCTTGATGTTTGCTTTCAGATTATTTGATCCTTGCTGACAAATTGTCCATAGATCTGGTTTGGTTCGTGTTCTTACGTCAGAAACGCTTTTGGAGGCAACAATGTGAGCGTAATGTCTTGTGGAATCCTAGTTGTTTTTGAAAAAGAAAGCACGAGGGTTAAAGGGATTGTCTGGATAGTAGTGAAGAGAGCGTGTGCTTGTGCATCTATTGCATCCCATTAGAGTTTTTTTTTTTCATAAAGGAAGTTCGGCAATGGCCTACTCTCCCGGACTTGAATTAAATTAAGAAACAAAGGTACAAGAAAAGGGGTCTAGTGCCCACGGGACCCCCCAAATCCCACAAAGCAGGGGAAGCATGGTTGATTCCTAGGTTGCATTACAAAGAAGGTTGATCACCCTCTCGTCGCCCTCATGCGGGACCCACTTGGGTTTGAGCTTGTTGTTGATCAACGTGAGGACTTGATGGTGTCTGAAGGGGGGGGATTTCTTACTGTTGACGATCCTTTTGCCAAGGAGGAATAAAGATTTTTCAATCGACCACTCCCTGGGGGGGTCGCCGAAGTTGAGAGCACATCGCTCTCGCCAAATTTTCCACAGGACTTCCCCTCTGATTGCGTTCCAGAGAGCCGCAGAGCATCCAATCGCTTCTCCCAATAGGACTTGTTTCCAACTGAGCTGTTTCTGAACTCTGATTTTCAGTCCAACCGTCTGCCAGATTCTGAATGAGTTGGGGCAAGAAAGGAAGATGTGTGGGACATCTTCGATTGCACGGTGGCAGCGTTTGCACCACGGAGGGATCCCACAAATTTTGTTTGCCTTATGGTTAGTCCAAATTCCACGATGAAGAATTTGCCATAAGAGGACAGACTTCTTAATCTCTATAAGTGGGTGCCAGATGCCCATGAATTTCATGTCCCACCGAAGCCGCGTCCAAGACAGGCACCACTTCTTGTTGAGGCTAGTCTCGAGGTCATTTGTTTCTTTGATGTTCGGGATTTTGAGTAGGCTATTTCCATTGTGCCATTTGAGACCACGCGCGTTCGGAGCATCATGTCCCATGAGAAGGCGAGTTTTGTGACGATCCCAAGCGAGGCATCTGCTTTGCAAGGTGTTCCATTCTTCGTAGGAAATGTTTATGCGAGGGTCGATATCCTCGAAGTTGATCCAACTGTTGGTGTCTTGTTTCCAGAGGTGTTTCCATTTTTTGAATCCTTTGTTCCATAACTTCTTGGCATTTTGAATGTTCCACGATTCCACACTCCGGATGCCATGTATAGGAAACCAGATAGAGTCGTTTTGTCTGATTCCGGCCGCCCACTTCCAGTCCTCACTAATTCTTGTGAAGCTTTTGACTTTATTCCAGCCCTTACTAACGAGGTTGGAGCCTTTCGGGAAGACAGGTATCGGGGAGAAGAGCAGGGTCATGATGTCAAGGTTTTTCCAGTTCGGGGACCCCGTGAGGGCCAACTCGTTTTTGTTTCTGAAGATCAGCTTGGCCCACGAGGCCTCCCTATTGCACCAAGCTTTAATCATCCATTTGGCTGCCAGTTTGTTAGCCATACATCCAATGTCCAGGATGCCAAGCCCCCCGCTATCTCTAGGGCTGGTGCAGATGGCCCATTTGATTTTAGGCACCCCCCTTCTGTTATGGTCACCCGTCCAAAGAAAGTTTCTGCAGATGCTATTCAGTTTGGACAGGCCTTGCTCATTCGGTCTCCAGCAAGAAAGGAAAAAGATGGTAGACGAGAGGAGGAACGTGTTGATAACCATCGCCCGTCCGGCGAGATTGATTTGCATGCCTCTCCAGTAATTTAGCTTGTTTTCAAGTTTGGCTAGCACCCAGTTCCATCGCTGCTCCATAGAGACGCCAAACCCCAGGGGGATTCCGAGCAGCCGAAAGATTTGGCCCTGCGGAATAATTTGACAGCCATGATCAATGAGAAGGCCAGGTTGGTGTCCCACAATGGCCCTAAAGGCGGTCTTATTGTGGTTGATTTTGGATCCAGAGGCCTCACAGAAGGTGTCAAGACACCTCCAGAAAGTCTCCAGGCTGGTATTATCATTGTGAACGAACGCGTTCATATCGTCGGCAAAAAGTCTCATGATGATTTGACTGTGGTCGTGAGGTAGCTGGAGGCCTTTGATATTGCCAGCCTCCACATGATGAGCCACGAGTCTGCTCAGCCCCTCAGAGGCGATGGCAAAGAGAAGGGGGGCAAGAGGGCATCCTTGTCTAATAGATCTTTTAAGATGGATCGCCTTCGAAAGTTTGCCGTTAACGTTAATCTGAGTCGTTGCGTTGCCGAGAAGGGTCGCGATCATCTTGGTGAATTTCTGACTACATCCGAGGTCTTGGAGCGACTGCAGAATATAGTCCCATAGTTTCTCTACAATGGTTTCGAGGTGATTATGATGCACGTGACATAGTTGGAAAAGAAATGCAAAACAGTCAAAGCCCACGACACTGCTTGCATGAGCTAGAATTGTGTTATTTGTAGATACAATGGGAAATATCCTTTCCCTCCCAACGTGCAGTGCATTATATATGGCCACAACAGCCGACATAGAAATGCATATTTATCATCGTGAAATGCTTTTGGAGGCATTATTGTGAGCGTAATGTCTTATGGAATCCTAGTTGTTTTAGAAAAAGAAAGCACGAGGATCCTAGTTGTTTCATTCATGTTATTTCTAAAGAACTACTTTCAAAGATGACAATATGATAATAATTGATTGTTTGATCCTTATCATAATATTATCCTTTATAAAATAGAATATGAGCGATAAAGGGATTGTTTAAATACAAAAAAAACATCCATATGTACAACACACCTAACATTGAGATACATGCACAAACAAACGCACATAACTTCTAGCTGGATGCCAAAAATGGTCCATCTCATTGTAGAAGAGTAAGATGACACTTTAAAATATCAATTCAAGGAGAAGAATTGAAATGGTTGTAGTGAGTGGATCAAGCAAGATGTTAATGATGCTTAAAGTGATTGATTAACTTTAATCAACATCTTAATCACAATCGGATACAGTTGTGACATATACACACATAACTTTCCCCTTGGTGCACATAATCAAACAATCTTGGCAATGTTGCCTATTTCTCTTAGAATGGTACTACATACTAGGGAAAAATCTTAGAAACACATTGTACATAGGTTGAAATGACAAAATGTAAAAGGATTATGTCATAATAACTCTTTTTTGATGATTTCTGAAGTCTGAACTAGCTATGATTTATGTACAAGTGGTCAAAGTCCCTTTAGTACCAAGCTACTACATTGAAGGGTATTTCTATGTGTACTGCTATGGAAACTATCTTGCAATCCTCAAGGTCAAAACACTAAAGTAGTTTTTCAACATACTTTGCTTGATGCATGACGATTCCCCCCTCAACGGATACAAACTGGATGCCAAGATCATAGTATCTCAAAAAACCAAGACGAGTGACATCAAAAATATGCTGCTAATCAGCCATAAGAATGTGAAGTTTTGCATCACATGACCCATTCAAGAGTATGTCATCAACATAAAGAACAAGCACTATAAGATCAGCCCCATCTTTGTATACATAGAGTGTGCTTTCAATTGGACTACATGTGAAGCCAAGAGCAATCAAGTGCTTATGGATTTTCTCATACTATGCATGTGGAGCTTGCTTGAGACCATACAAGGCTTTATCCAAGTGACAAACCATATGCTCTTTTCCTTTCATAGCAAATCTAGGAGGTTGCTTTGCATAGACCTCTTCTTGCAAATCACCATTCAAGAAAGCTGTTTTTATGTCCAACTAATGTACTTTCCAACCTCAAAGGGCAGCCAATGCAACCATAGTACAAATGGTAGTCGTGCATGAAGTAGTTGCAAACGTTTCCTCATAGTCAATGCCATATTGTTGTGCATATCCTTTGGAAACCAATCTAGCTTTGTAGCTATCAATGCTACCATCAGACTTTCTCTTAATCTTGTAAACCCACTTTGTACCAATGGCATTTTTTCCTTTTGGCAATTCACATAACTCCCAAGTACCATTACTATGTATGGAATCCATTTCTAATTGCATAGCACTCATCCAACTGCATAAGGAGTGATGAACTCGATGCTTTTGTAGGGTAGTGATTCAACACATTGTTTGCGCAGATGACCGCTTCCATCCAAAACTTATTAGCAAGGTGCTTTCCTTTAACCATACATCATTCCATTTCAAGGAGACTTCTATTTTTATGCTCGAAAACACCATTTTGTTGAGGTGTATATGGCACCATACGTTGGTGTGAAATACCACTTTCACGAAGAAAAGCATTAAACTCATGTGACATGCATTCACCACCACCATCCATGTGTAGAGTCAAAACCTTGTTTGAAGAAAAATTTTCAGCCATAGCTAAAAATGCTTTGAAACAAGAAAATACCTCATTCTTTGCTTTCATAGGATACACCCATGTATGGCGAGTAGCATCATCAATGAGGGTAACAAAATTTACATGCTTTGCAAAAGGTGGAGTCTTGACGGGACCACATACATCACTATAAACAAGTTGCAATTTTCTTCTAGTGTGTGTATGCCTCTCTTTTGGAAAAGATGCATGATGCATTTTTCCAAGAATGCAACCTTCACATGCATGCTTCTCAATGGACTCAAGTGATGGCAAACCAATAACCATCTCTTTCTTTTGCAAGTAAAGCAAACTATTGAAATTCAAGTGGCCAAAATGAGCATGCCAAAGCTCCATTTCAGCCATGGAAGAAGTATGAGCAACAAAGGCATTTGAGGCAAACCATTACATAATGTACCAGACATCACGATAATATCACCATTGCTGAAATCATGAACCATACACTTATCATTAGCAAAGTGTACATGAAGTCCAACTTTGGAAATCAATAGAACTGAGATTAAGTTTTTCTTGATATCGGGCATACAATGCATTTTTCAAGATTATCACACCTCCATTTGCAACCATAAGCTCAATTTCCCCTACTCAATGATAGGATAAGAGGCATTGTTTACACACACCACATGTCCTCCTTTAATGCATCTTTCAAAGATGCAAAAAACCACTTGCATGAAGTTATGTGCTTTGAAGCACCACTATCAAAGAACCAATCAGAATCAACGTCACTCACAATCATACATTTAGAATGCAAAGATACATCATAATGGCATGTAACAACACATGCCCAAAAAGGTTTTGGTGAACCCAAAGTTGAACCATACTTGTTTTTCCCCTTTTGTGAGATAGCAAGTGCTTTCGTTCCCTCAATCAAACAAGTCTATTCACTCCAGATTGCTCTTTTTGCAAAAGAAGAGACAGAACCCCATCAAATGCATACATATTGGGATTCCCTTTTGTAACCAAACAGAGTGTAGTGGAAAAGCTTTGAAAATATTCCGGTAATCCTTTCAACAATGTAGATATTAGTGATGCATCCGGAATAATCTCATCTGTGTTTGCCAACTGCTCTTTTAAGTCCTTGATGTGTGTCAGATACACATCCACAGACTCATTTTCAGCCATACACACATCCACAGACTCATTTTCAGCCATACACACATCCTCAAGTTGCTTCCTCAAGTACACAACATGTGCTTCATTATGCATGCCATACAAAGAAGCAAGAGTGTCCCATGTGTGTCTTGATGTAGAACATTACCAAATGTGTGGAACTATATGATGCTTCATAGAGAGAGCAATCAATGCATGAGCTTGAGCATCTTTTCCATCCAATCTATGTTGCTTCTATGTAGGTGGAGAAGGAGAAACCATAGTGCTTGAAGAAGAAGCTCCATCTATGACAGTAGACTATGAAGTAAAAGAACCCGCTAGTCTTCGACCTACATCTGCCACTACCACTATGTTCCAAAGTTGTTTTGCAAGAAGAGCATGCTTCATCATGTAAGAACACATTGGATATTTGGTCCCATCAGGCTTATCTTCAGGTTGAAGCATGCCAAACAAGTCATTGCGGCCTGCCATTTCACTAAAGAACAAGCATGTGACAAACCCTGTTACTTCGACGAAAGCTGAAATGAATGCTAAAATTTTACCTCACAAATCATCACTATGATGGAAATTCTAACTGCATGCATGTATTTGAAATGGTGGTAAAAGTCTAATGCAACTGATTGAAATGTTCCTTGGCAGCTGAAATTCACTCCTCTATGCTCCAAAATTTATTTGCACTATTAAAAGTGTGCACGTGCCACGATGCAAAAAACCAAAACTTGAGAAGGAGCTAAACCTACTCTGATACCACTATTGGGTGTGTGTGTGTAGAAGTTTGAGAGACACATGAGAAGCACACACAAGGAGGACAAATGTAGCAAGACACATAGAGAAGATGGATGGTCGGAATAGCTCTCTCTATTGATGATGATCAGAACTAAAGTAAGAGTTGAATAATATCCCTAAGTACAAAGTACTACCACATATGAGTGAATCATGTATGTGGTAAGATGGGGAAAAAACGTGTAGCCAACACTAGAGTAAAAGGTGCCCATGTATAGGGAAAAGGTTCACATCAAAGCTACTCGAGGAACACATAAGTGTAACACTCACTTTGACACAAGTACATGCATCTTTTACTCCAATCATGAGTAATGCACATGCCAAGAATATGTATGGAATCCCCCAAATCCTTCATACTGGATGTCTCACTCAACTTCTTTTGAGAATTGACAAGTCATAAGAGGACTTCCCAACAATCAACATGTCAGTGACATAAAGTATCAAGTGTACCAAGCTGCCATCTAAGCATCTCTTTGTGTAGAGACAATGATCCTCATTGCTTTGAGAATAGCCTTGAGAATTCATAAAAGCATTTGGTACCATTGTCTAGGGAACTATTTAAGTCCATATAAGTCCTTCTTTAGCTTACAAACTAGACTTTATTTGCAAGGGACTCCAATTGACATGATCTTCTATCTACATAGCACTTTGTAGCAACAAGGCTCATCAACATCTATTAGCATAACAGATTCCAAACCTAGAACATATGTATCAGGTGGATACAAGACACATGCAACGAGTGTCAATGGTTGCTAAAGAGGAACATTTCTAGACTAATATGATTGGACATTCTCTTGAACATCCCTATGTGCAACATCTTCGTGCATGCTAACTAGAGAACTAGTATCCTTGAACACCACTCTTCTCACATCAACATTCTTAATCAATTGTTTATGCATCTTAGATTCATTGAAATGACATCACCACTTCTTATATTGATCGTGTTTTAGGATCGCATATGCAATATTTGAATTGGCCTTCTCGATCATATCCAAGACAAATGAATTCCTTTGACTTATAGTCCATCTATTGTCTAATATTGTTAGGTATATGAACATACTCTTTACACCCAAAAACTCAAAGATGATTATAATATGGTGGCTTCTTTATCCATAGTTCTTGTGCCACTTTCACACCTTTGACAATACTACATGAAAGGTTAATCACATGAACTACAATCAATACTAATTCTACCCAAAACCTTGAAAGAGGTTTGCATGATGTAGCATATAAGCTACTATATCCTAAATAGTTATATTCATCCTTTAAGCTACACCATTCTATATTGGAGAATAAGGAGATGTAAACTCTTTATGAATTCCTCAAGAGTGAAACAAAAAAGGCTGAATCCATGTGAGGTATACTCATCCCCCCTTTCGAGTGATGCAATGAATAAGAATTGGCAATCATGTATAAGAAAGTGTCAAGCTATGTGGAAAGAAATAAATCCACAAAAGAAAGTAAGCGCAAATCTTTCCTTCAAACTTATTGCTAGGCAATGCCTTTTTGAAAAGATCAACAATATTTTCTTTTGAGCACATCATCAAATTTGATCTCTGGAGCAGAGAACCTCTCCCTGAGATAATGATAGTGCATCTCAATGTTTTGTGCAAGCATGAAACAAAGGGTTCCTAGCAATTATCAATGCACTCTAGGTTTCACTAAAGATGGCGATGGTACAAGATTGACCAAGAAAAGCATGTAAATCTAGTGATAATGATCCCTTTGGAATAAAAGAACCAAAGTAGTTGAGTACCACTCATGTAGCAAAAGATGCGCTTAGCTGCCTACCAATGCTTGGAACCTCAAAAATGCATAAACCTACTCATCTGAGAGATAGGAAGCTAAATATCAGGCCAAGTTATGCAAAAGTAGATTAAGCATCCGAGAACCTACTTATAGAGAACACCATCAAATGCATCTCAAAATATTCATGAGTTCTATAAAAAAAGGTTGAAAGCTCGAAGGCGTACAAAGTTGGAGCATGTGCAATGTCTACAATGTAATGAATTTTCATATGTGTACCTTAAAA
This sequence comes from Ceratopteris richardii, assembly GCA_020310875.1. Taxonomy (NCBI): domain Eukaryota; kingdom Viridiplantae; phylum Streptophyta; class Polypodiopsida; order Polypodiales; family Pteridaceae; genus Ceratopteris; species Ceratopteris richardii. The sequence goes on along the minus strand of CM035433.1, from coordinate 51,760,938 downwards.
TTTTGTTTGAACCTTCGGCCTTGTGGTTTACAGCCACACCCTCTAGCAGATTGAGCTACTCTATCTTGCCATGTGTAACCATGGACAACCATGTTATTTGGGTTCTTAATATGTCCCATTTAGACCTTGTAATCTTATGTGGATATGTCCTATGTGGACTTGTCTAATCTATGTGGTTTTAGTCTCAAATCCAAGGAAATTCATTTAACACTATGCATGGATTAAGGTGGAGATTTTGGGGATAAGTGTAATTTCTAATCCCTTAGGCACCCACATAAAAAACACCATTCATATGATGATAAGAGAACTATTTATGACATTCATGCAATGTGACAATAAGAAAAATTGTCTGAGGATAAGTGAAAAGCTTTAAACATCCTTATACATTTTTTTTTCTATGTATGATCACATGTTTTTTATGATGAATTTTTTCCAAAGGTTTTTTCTTATTTTGCCAAGGTTCTAAGACATTTCATCTAACAAGAAGGTATTGCATTGAACTATGATAAGATTTTGTATTCCTTTGGGCATACACTTCAAAAACACCCAAAGAGTGCCTTAATTTTTGCTTTCAATTAGTTGATCTTTCTTGAAACATTTGTTGGAGTTCGAGGCCTATGAAAGCACATGAATAGCACAAGAAGAAGAAACCTAGAGTAGAACACAATACACAATGTAATACCTAGTGAATGTACAAATATAAGTGATCGATTAGGGTTATATGCATATATACAAGTGAGCGAAAAGCCTCCTAAAGAGGAAAAAGGTGTCATGGTGGTCCTAAGTGTGTTCACACATATCACTACCAAAATATATCATCAAATCCTCCTTGAGAGTGATGCAATGAACAAGGAGTTGGAACTCATGTATAAGGAAGTGCTAAGCTATGTGGAAAGAAATAAAGCCACAAACGAAAGAAAGCCCAAGGCTTTGTTTAAAACTTCTTGTTAGGTAGAGCCTTTGTGAAAAGATCAACAACATTATCATGTTTAAACATCAGAGAATTGGATGTCTCCAACAGAGTACCTCTCCCTAACATAATGATAGTGCACCTCAATGTGCTTTGTGCGAGCATGAAACACAGGGTTCCTCCTTACTCCCAATGCACTTTGAGTTTCAGTAAATATGGTGGTGGTAGAATATTGACAAATAGGAGCATGTAAATCTAGTGATAATGATCCCCCCTTGGAATGAAACAATCCAAGTAGTTGAGTACCACTCAAGAAGCATAAACCTGCTCACGTGAGAGACAACAAACTAAATATCAGGCTCAGTTATGCATACGTAAATTAAGCATCCAAAAACCTACTAATAGAGAACAACATCAAATGCATGTCAAGTATCATGAAGATTCAATCCTAAACCTTCCACAAAGCTTATGGAGACTCAAATAGACCTCATAGGCATGCGATAAGTGTAAAGAAATGCACTATGTACTTTGGAGCATCAAGGAGAAAGATTTGATACAAAACAGATAGGTTCGCACGTCGACTAGCTCAAAAAGTTACTGTCTATGGAAGAGACAATGAACTTCAAATGCTCATAGCGACAAGGGTGATTACAATTAGAACAAATATTTTTATAGGAGTGATACACATAGGGTTGAGTGTATATAATGCACAAAAGTATAAGGAATAGGCAAAATATGCTATAGGAATGAATCAAACACTCAACGATGGTACTTCCTATTTTTCAGGAATATGTAGAGATTGACCCTGAGACAGAAAAACTAATATTTGTCCCAATTTACTGAGCCAAATTCTATGAAAATGTAAAGGCATAAAATAGAAACTAATTAATTTCTAATGATCCATCTTGCACTCAATTTGGAGCTCTGGAGAGAGAGCAGCAACCTCTACAAGATTACTATTGGCGAAGAAGATGATGCAGAAAATTGAAGGAGGGAGACAATGATGATCACAAGTGTATGTATATTGCTTTCATGTATTGTACAAGTGATTTCAAGTCTTTACATATACTAGAGTGTTCCACGACTTCTACAAGTGGAATTTGAACTCAAATGAAGGTGGGAATGGTTGTTGGAGGGAATCAATTCACTTTCCTACAATCTAGGAAAAGTGAAGATCTAGTTCAATCTACTTTTAAGTGATTGATTGCTTGATTGAATGCAACTCAACCACCACAAATTCGTGGGATTTGGGCTATATCTTTCTACATTTACATGTGTAAATCTCAAGGCCTTTACAATGGTAAAAGATCCATGAAAAAACTTTTTTTTAAAAAGTACAATAAGTGAGCATAATAAAAAGAACTCTCCAACGGATATTCTTTCGGTGCGATAGCATTTGATGTAGATCAAATCCACCTCAAGCATAGTGTAAGCTTGATGTTCCAACAACAATGTCCAAAATGCCCAAGCCACCACTGTCTTTTTGGTTCATACACAAATCCCATTAGACCTTGGGCATACCTATTATGTTGGGATCCCCCTCACAAAGGAAGTTTCTATAGGAAGTTTCCAATTTTGATAATTCATTTTCTTTTGGCCTCTAATAAAATAGAAGGTAAATAACTAAAGAAATAAAAAAAGGTGTTAATCACCATAGTGCACCCCACTTGGTTGATCTTCATCCCTTTCTAGTAGGACAATTAATGTTCAAGTTGTTGGAGTTCGAGGTTTGCGGAAGCACTTGAATAGCACAAGGAAGAAGAAGGTTGGAGCACAACACACAATATTGAATGTATTACCACTAGAATGTACAAAGATATATGACCTGTTAGGGCAATAGGCATATATACAAGCCGCGGGAAAAAAACTTCCTAAAGAGGGGAAAAAGTGCCTCGATGGTCCTAGTGTAATCACACACATCATTACCTAAGTATATCAATAAATCTCCCCTAGGAGTGATGCGGTGAACAAGGAGTTGGCTCTCATGTATAAGGAAGTGTCAAGCTATTCGGAGTCAATCCACAAAAGGAAGCAAGCCCAAAGCTTTGTGGAAAGATTCAAAATTTTCCCTAGGCAGAGCTTTCGTGAAAAGGTCTACAATATTCTCTTGCGTGGGCAAATATGCCAAACTGATCCCTCCAACAGAGAACCTCTCCTTGACATAATGATAACGCACCTCAATGTGCTTAGTGCGAGCATGGAACACATTGTTCCTCGCAACTTCCAATGTGCTCTAACTGTTAGTGAAGTTAGTGGTGGCAGAAGACTAACCAACACCCAAAGTAGCCATAAGGTGTCTGATCCACACACACTCAATAGTCACTATGAAAGTTGCCCTATACTCAACCTCACAATTGAAAGTGGCCACAATAGGCTGCTTCTTGCTCAACCAAGATATACATGAGCCACAAAGAATGGAGCAAAAGCCACTAGTGGACATATGAGTGTCATAACAACCAGCCTAGTCAGAGTCAGAAAAAACATGTAAATCTGGCAATAGTGATCCCCTCTTGGGATAAAACAATCCAAGTAACTGGATACCACTCAAGTAGAAAAAATGTGCTTAACCGCCTACCAATGCTTGAAACCTGGGCAATGCATAAATCTACTCATCTTTGAGACATCAAACTGAATATCTGGCTAAGTAATGCATAAGTAAATCAAGCATCCAACAGCATGCTGATAGAGAACAACATCAAATGCATCTCCAACATCATGAAGACCCAATTGTAAACCTATCTCCATAGGATTGGCAATAGGTTTACAGCCTTCAAGGCCAAAACGATGCATAATGTGTCAATATATTTTATTTGACACAAAGCTATTCCGCCATCAACTTGCATAAATTGAATGCCCAAATAATGATGCAAATGCCCCAAATCAAACATCTCAAATGAGGCATGCAGATTAACCTTAAAATCAACAATATGCTTCTCATTAGGACCATTGAGCAGCATGTCATCAGCATACACGACAACGATGAGAAGCACATCATTAGCACGCTTAACATATAAGGTGCTCTTAGTTGGACTATTCTTGAAACCATGTGCAATTAGATAGGCATGTATCTTTTCATGCGAGTCACGTAGTGCTTGCTTCAAACCATATAATGCCTTTTTCAATCTACACACTTGTTTTTAATGCCCTCTCTACAGAAAGCCATAGGGCTGAAAAACATACACTTCTTCGTGCAAGTCACTATTTAGAAATGCAGTTTTAATGTCCAACTGATGTACATTCCAACCCATGATGAGCTGCAAGTGCACAGATGCTACGAACAACAGTCATTCAGGAAGTGGGAGCAAAGGTCTCATCAAAATCAATGCCTCTTTCCTGAGCATAACCCTTTGCAACAAGCATAGCCTTGTACCCATCAACTCTTCAATCAGGCTTATGCTTCAGCTTGTATACCCACTTAGTGCCAATGGGCTTCTTGCCAAGAGGCAAATCACATAAAGACTAGGTACCATTTTTCATGATAGCATCATATTCTAATTGCATAGCAGCCATCCAATTTTCATAATTTTGTGCTTCATCAAATGTAACAGGCTCATTCTCATCACAAAGACTAGAGGCGGCCATATCATAGCAATCTGATGCAAAACAGGCACTATAAGAGTGTGAATAATTACAATATGATAAAGCTGCATCTAATTTACTATCACACAAAGTCTACACCAACCATTTTGGCATCATTTTTGCCTCCTCAATTTCAGCTCTTTCATCATCAAGTGCATCATGTAAATCTACATGAGAAATAGAATGATCTAGATCATCACATGAAACCTGTAAAGGTTGAGAAATTGCCTCATTAGGACTAGCACTAGCCTATCCACCTATAGAAAGAGGGAGCAAAGTATCATACATATCTTTGGAGCTAACTGATGTCTCTTTAGTACATGAAAGTTGTGGCTCAATAGCATCTTCCACAAAAACAACATCATAGCTAACCAAAATGTGTTTTGTCTATGGATGATACAGATGCTAGCCTTTGCTTTCAGGACTATACCCAACAAAAATGCATTTCATTACTTTATTAGCCAATTTCCTGTGATGTTGTTCAGGGACTAATGCATATGCTAGATACCCAAAAACATGTAGGTGAGCTACAGATGGCTTACAACAATGCAAAGCCTCATATGGAGTGATAGACTGCAATGCTTTAGTGGGATATCTATTAAGTACATATGATGCACACATAATGGCCTTAAGCTAGAAACTATGTGGTAAAGCCTGACTCTTGACCATACACCTCACCATCTCCATGAGTGACTTGTTCTTCCGTTTAGCAACTCCATTATGTTGAGGTGCGTATGGCACTATACACTGATGTTTTATCCCACATTCAACCAGAAATGCATTAAAATCAGAAGACATATTCCTCTCCTCGACCAAAATGGAGGATGCCCATTTTACACGCTGACAAAATTTCAACCAAAACCAAAAATTGTTTGAAGCACATAAACACTTCCGACTTTGCTTTCAATGGATATACCCATGCATGCCTAGAAAAATCATCGATGAAAGTCACGAAGTAAAGATAGTTCCCAAAAGAAGGTGTCTACATAGGACCAGAGACATCACTATGAACAAGCTGCAA
>CM035433.1:51635428-51747928 GCA_020310875.1 Ceratopteris richardii | reverse complement strand
TAGATAGGTAAATAGATATATAGATAGATAGATAGATAGATAGATAAATTGATAGAGAGGGAGATAGATAGATAAATAAAAAGATAGATAGATAGATAGATAAATAAATAGATAGATAGATAGACAGATGAATAGATAGATAGATAGATAGATAGATTGATATATGGATAGATAGATAGATAGATAGATAGATAGATAGATAGATAGATAGATTGATAGATAGACCGGTGTATATATATATATATATATATATATATATATATATATATATATATATATATATATATATATTGTTGGCAGTATACGGGAAGAAGCAAATACGAGCATACATGCAGATCTAGCACTAAGGCAACCCTTTATTTTTTTCCAAACCCCTACACCATTTAAAAGTGATTCTTATCACTAAAAACCCTTGTAAATATCATTTCACCTTTTTGTAGCTCCATTTTGTACAAGCCGAGGAGTCCTCGAGCTTGGGGAGCCTTAGAAGTAGTTGCCTGCCAATTTTCATATTTTTTAGATCTCGTTTGAGCCCTCAAATAAACCCTGGAACCTAATTTTTAACTAGGCCAGACACTAGGTCTGGACAGGGCCAAAGCTAGTCAAAAACTATAAATAGAGCTAGAGAGCTCATTTTTGGGAGAGCTTCTTGTAGTTTTGAGCTTGTATGAGAACTTTGTTGCGATAGATGTGATTCCATTGTCTGACTCTCTTTGTTCTTGCTGTGTGTGCACGTGTGTGTGTATGTGTGTGCATGTTAGTGTGCTTCGCACTCACACATTTGTGCCTTCACTTGCTCGAGGTCTTCATACCATCCTTATGTCTTCTCGGATTGACATTAAAGGAGGTGCTACTCATCACTGAGCTACACCAAATTTTGGCGCCGTTGCTAGGGATTCGAGCTTTGAGGACGAGCGTGTGATGGTGAGACGTAGAGAGGACGCGTTGGAATGGTAAGTAGTCGGTAAATTTCTGATTTTTCTCCATCTCCATCTCCATCTTCACCTCCTTCTTCATCTCCACCTCCACCTCCTTCTCCACTACATATTCCCTCTTCCTTGTCATTCCCCTCATTTGTTGTGTGCGAGTTTGAGAGAGAGCGAGTGTGTGTGCTTGTTTTTGTGTGTTTTTGCATGTTTCTTGCAGGCTTCAGCTTCATCATCATCTCCAGCAAGCTCAGCAGGTACGGATTTCCTCTGCACAGGTCCCGAGGCGTCAAGCTCGAGCTATCGCGACACCTCGAAAACTTCACCCAATCACAATTCTGAGTGCACCACGACACTGCGCAGGCTGAGAGCTCCTAGGATCACTAGACAGAACTGAAAAATTCACCATATCCCGAGCTATCGCGACACCTCGAGGTATCGCGACACCTCGAAGTATCGTGACACACCGAACTATAGCGACACCCCGAACCATCGGGACACACCGACCCCACGACCTATCACGACACCTCGGAGTATCGCGACATCTCGAACTATCGCGACACCCCAAACTATCGCGACACTCCCAAGTATTGCGACACCTCGGAGTATCGTGACACCTCGACCTATCGTGACACACCGACCCCACGACCTATCGCGACACCTCGGAGTATCGCGACATCTCGAACTATCGCGACACTCCCAAGTATCACGACACCTCGGAGTATCGCGACACCTCGACCTATCGCGACACACCGACCCCACAACCTATCGTGACACCTCGGAGTATCGCGACATCTCGAACTATCGCGACACTCCCAAGTATCGCGACACCTCCAAGTATCGCGACACTCCGACCTATCGCGACACTTCCACCTATCGCGACACCTCGACCCGACCTATCGCGATACACAGGCTTAACGCATAAATTTTTAGGATAACTTGATTGATTAAAGGGGTACTTTTTGGGGCTTAATCTTGGACACATTGGGAGGATATAAGAGCCTTAGGAATGGGCAAAAGACCTAGAAACCAGGGAGGAATTTCCTGAACCTTGAGAGCCTATTTGGACCCCTAAGTGCCTGAATGGTCATAACTTCACCATACGAACTCCGATTGATGAGATTTTGGTTTTAGAACGTGTATTTTCAAGTTGGCCTTTAGGTGAGACTAGGTGGTCCTAAGATTGAGGGGGTGCAGTGAGTTACTCCAGGGGGGACTGCAAATATTGATGTGTGTCTTTAATTACTTGTGGTAATAGAGCTATACTGACTGGTGAGCTTTTGCAAGAACATTGTGTGCACTCAAGGCAATCCAAAGCAAGCTAGCAAGGGTGAGTACCAAGCTTGGGAGAAGGCTTCCTGGGCTTGTGCAGCAATCTGAGCAACCAAAGGATTAAGGTTGGAAGTTCTCTCAGCCCTCCTTTGTCAATTCCTAGCCTAGGCTAAGTACGACTTAGGTGTGGTAATTAATTAGGGCAACGTTAGGCACGAATCAAGTCCAAGAGAATTAATCAACCAAGTGCAAGAATTAAGTAGGTCTTAAGTGCGAAAACCCTAAGGGACAAAAAGTAAACTGGAGTGGACCACTTATCAAGTGTGAAATTCACTTAAGTACTCCTGACGACGCGATTTCAGACAAGATCATAAACATAATATTCAACTCAAAAGAACAAGGTGATTGGTGCAAATTAACCTGCAACGAGAGTGTGCTTGGGTCCAAGGGGGTAGATAAATCAGGCATATGAACCCTAGATCAGGCAGACACTTAGGCCGAGACAGACAAAGCCTCAGATCTTCTGAAGCTAGTGTCAATCACACTACTAGGTCTTGGGCCCAGCAGTTGAGTGATTACCCATACACTCCCAGATCAGAAACAAGTGATTCTGAGATGTCCTATAACATGGAGAGACCAGTAGGTAGTTCAGGAGTGGCGTACCTAGAAAAGCCAGAAGGACCTTACAAGACTCAATTGGAATACATCAGGACTAATCGTCTAGGTGCTCGCATCTACGAAGACGGCCTGAGAAGAACTGTGGTCCAGATTAAGAACCCGGATCAACCCCATGGACTAGAACACCCGGTAGTCAAGTTTGAGAATGGAGCATACCTGGATAAAGAGGGGACTATTTATGTAGTCACCACTCTTCCTGATAGAACAGACGAGTTTGGAAATGTGATTGCAGAGACCGACATGGGTGATATAGAGCAAGGAAATTTAGAGAAAGAGCCGAGAACTCCCCGAGGTAAATCTGTCTTGACCAGAATCATGAATCCAGAGTGGATTCCACAGGATAATAAAAGCATAGATCTGCTTTTAAACCGAGAAACCGATGAGGCTTTTTGGAGATATAAATCTGCTCAACCTCAGGAAGTGAGTGCCCTCACAATCTATGAGTTTAAAGACCCTGATAGCCCAGGCAAAGTAACCTACCTAGACAATGCATCAGAGAGAATCTTCATGGTCACTGAGCATGGTAGACATGCCTACACATGGAAGGGTGAATTTGTTTTTCCCCAACCAAGGTCTAATGTGTCCTTTGGTCACCAAGGAGCCGGGACCTCCCAGGCTCGTGGAGTCCAAGGAGATAGAAGTAGAGATAGACCTAAAGTAAGCTTTGTCGACCCCCAGGGAAGAGAAAGAAGGAGAACAGGGACGAACAGAGGGGAAACCGAGAGATTTAGAGACCCAAGAAACCAAAGAAATGCTGATGATTTTCCTTTGCCAAGGCCGAGAGAACACCCTAGGACCCTGCGGCCAACTCAACTGGTGAAGTCCATGAAGAATTACTTCGATGGCACGGGTGACCCTTATGACCATGTGGTAGAGTTTAGGCAAGTCTTGAAAGCTGAACAGGTAGAGGACCTATTCACACAATATAATGCTTTTGGTCTAACCCTTAGGAACACTGCCCTCACGTGGTTTCAACCATTGAACGAGAGGCATTTCAGAAACATAGACCAGCTCCTAGAAGCCTTTATCATTGAGTTTTCTAAGAGTGGCATAAGGCACAACACTTCCTCACTAATTCATAGCTTCAAGCAAACACCTCAAGAGACGGTCAGACTAGCTGGGAGACGGTTTAGGCAATACCTAGAGAGATGCCCGATGCCGGAGTTACCTACACCGGCCAAGCAAGTGGCCTTGTTCTTAGATGGATTGTTGAGCACCAAGCTCAGGTCATATGTGTATCTGAAGGACCCCAGAACTATAGAAGAGTGCGTGCGCATGTGCATAGACATTGAGGACAATTTAGGCGAGGAGTTAGAACTGTCAAAAATCTATAAGGATTCTGATAGCTCTAGTAGCCTCACATCTGGTCAATCCACATCCATTGAGGAACTTGCAGAGAAGGTAGCTCAAAAACTAGGTGTCTCTAGCAAACAAATTCCGAGATTTGCCCCAGCTAAGCGGTGCTACACTTGTGGAGGTGACCATATGGCAAATGTATGCCCCATTATGGCGCAACCCCAGGTGAATCCTAGTAGCCAGTACTGCACCATAGAGCGAAGGTACACCAACCACACTGCACAGGACTGCCCATATAACAAACAAACTGTCAGGCAAAACTACCCTCAACCATATCCACAACAAGATACTAGAATCAGTACCCACCACAACAATACAACCGACCACAGCAAACTTATCAGCCACCTTATCAAGGGCAGCAGAGACCTCAACCAGTCCTAGTACAGCAACCCCCTGCTCCAACCAATGTGATCCCAGTGAAATATGCATCTGCTGAAGAAAATCCGAACAGAGCCATAGTTCCAATCACCCCATTGCTATCAGACAGTGATCCAAGTGACCATAGTTTTGACTCCACACATATTGATAGCCCACAGGCTTACTACATGCAGTCACCCGAGCATAATGAGTCATACTATTATGAGGACCCAAGTGAAAATAGTGGGGAGCCTGAGTATGCCAATGTCATGTACACAAACCCCAACTCTAGACCTCAACCTAGGCAGGTACGACCCCCATTTCCTAGAGGACCATGCTTCAGATGTCAGGGAGATCACCTTATACGTGATTGTCCACTGCCTGCCCCTACACAACCTCAACCAGTAACAATTCAGGGTTTCTCTCAAGACTGCGGAAAAGAGCATCTCCTACGAGATTGCCCAAAGAACCCTAATAACATGCCTAAAATCACTCCTATCAATGTTGTTGGGTTAGTTGTAGACTCCACAGGGAGTGTGACTTCCACTGCACCTGTGCAAGTGATCACAAGAGCCCAAGCACTACAACAAAACCAAGGTGTTGGTCAGGAAAAAGAGCCCCGAGGTGAGTGAAACAGAGAGCATAACCAAAAAGAGGACTAGAGCCTGGAAGGATAGTCGTGAAAGAATGAAAAGGCAATGGGCAAAAAAGATGAGCGAACTTGAAGAAAGCTTGAGAGAAACCAAAGCAAAGATAAGTGAACTCGCATCTCAAAACCACTCTCACACCACCCCTCCACCACCTCTCCCTTTACCCGCCAATCCACCTTCTTCCATTCCCCAACCTTTCAATACACCACCCTTAACCCACCCACCACCCAGAGTAGGATCCGTCCTAGCCGATCCCACTCCCGAGGACCTAAACATGATGCTTAGAGCATATCAGGCCAGAATCCAAGAAGGGCCAAACGTAACTGATCATGAAAAGTGTTACCCTAGAGCAGAACTAGAGCTAGAACGAACCAAAATTTGTGCTAAGATGGTGGAATTGGCTCAGACTATGTTTGAAGCCAATCGCCTCTTTAACATCTCTAGTTCAGCTAAGACGCAGTTACACTTTGATGGACTACTAGAACGAATAGAGAGGCTAATTGCACAATCAGAAAAGGAACCCGCCTCTCAAAATAACGGCAAGGCAAGTGAGAACGTGAGCCTACCTCCCCAGGAAGCCTACGTGCCTAACTCTACGGAGCCAGACACATCATCTTCTATGAATCGGTTCACACCAGAATTCCTACGAGAGATTCAAGAAGACAAATGGGCTAAAGAAAGTGAAGTCCCTCCTCCCATTGAACTTGTGGATGATGCACACGAGCAATTCCCACAGGACATCCCATCCATTTATGAGGAGCATGAGAGCATCCACTCTCAAGAGAGATTAGACTTTGAGTCTAATTCTCTACAAGAATTACCACATTTCACAGGCCCATGGGAAACCAAGTCTACTTGTCTGAGAGCGCCCACAGTCATGATAAGAAATGAAGATTCTATCATACCTAGGAATACAGAGGTAGTAAAGAACACTAAAGTGCAGTGCAATCTCACTTTAGAAGAGCTACTCAAAGTTAAGCCAGAAGTGTGGAAACATGTAGCCAAACAAGTGCCAGACATAGCAAAATTGCGCTCCCAAGTAGGATCTCATAGAACAGTGCCTGAAATACCATTAGATAAGATAGGAGACATGAGTGAAGGAGAAGAAGGAAATACCTATCTCCCAGTTACTCATCAGGGTTACACAACCAAGGCGATTTTGGACTCAGGTGCAGGAGTTGCAATTGCTACAACTTCCCTATGGAAGCGATGGGGCAAGCCATCACTCTGACCAACGAGAATGAAATTGCAGATGGCTGATGGTCATATTGAAAGGCCCTTAGGATTTCTAGAAGGAATAACTCTCACTACATGTGGGGTTGAGTTTGAGCATACTTTTGCTATATGCGACTTTAGCAAAAACCAAGCCTACGAGATGATTTTGGGAAGGCCATTTATGCAGCAATTGCAAGTAGTCCAGGATTGGGGAACCAATTCCTTGTATTTGCAACATCTAGGTGTTACAATCAAAGTCAATCTTAAGTATTACTCTCATAGAGACGTACCGCCTATTCAATGGAATCCCATCCATAGAGCCAAAGATGAGACTGAGTCTGTGCATTCCATAGAATCCGGATCCTCGTGGATGCATGAAGACACCCACTTATGGATGTGTAAGGTAGCAGTAGAAGAAGAGAAGAGAGAGAAAGCCAGAGAGGTAGGTGCAAAAGAAAACCATAGATCAATTCAAGACCTAGCCTATGCACCTGTAGTCTTTCCTGATGAGGAATTTGAACCCCATGGCTGGGCAGAAATCCTAGCAACAATGGATGTAGCCATCAATGAAGAGCAGTGGACACCTCACTGTGATGAGGATGGCTATGACATTTCAGTCTTTTCAATAGAGCCAATCATGGGAGATGCAGTTTTAGAAGAATGCGAACCTAGCCTTGATGCATTTGAGGATGCGAGTGACTCCGATCTAGAGTCAATCATTATGGACCCACCTTTTGCATCAGATGAAGAATACTTCTATGAAGTAGAATTTCAACCCCAGAGGCACGGAGAGCTTACAAATGAGGTGAGGTTAGCCACACAAGTAGCTACTAAGAGCGGAGGAAAGAAAAGAAAAAAGAAGGAAGTCACTCCGGAGGCAGAAGAATCCTTGTTTGAGGTCCCTGAAAACTTTAAAAAATATGAGATAGACGATAGGAGAGTCATGATAAGAATGCCTAAACGTGAGGCACAAGCAAGAGAAGCCTATGATAGCAAGGAAACTACCAAGAAAATAGTTGTCGCCATTGAGGAAGGAGAAGAAAGATGCACATACATAGGTCATGATCTGACAGAAGAGGAAGAACAAGAGCTGATAACCTTGCTAAGAGAATACCGAGATGTATTTGCTTGGAGTTATAAGGACTTGAAAGGGGTAGACCCTGATATATGTTCACATACAATCCCCATGACCTCAGACGCCAGACCCTCGAAACAGAAGCCCTACACATACAACGATAACTATGCTGCTAAGATCAAAGAGGAGATAGATCGACTGGTTGAAGCCGGATTCATCTATGAAATTGAGCACACTGAGTGGGTATCCCCCATTGTAGTGGTGCCCAATAAAAATGGAAAGTTGCGTGTGTGTATTAACCTTAAAAAAGTTAATGCCGCCACGATTAGAGACAGTTATCCGCTTCCTATCACTGAGCATCTATTAGAAAGGGTAGCAGGCAAGGAAGTGTACAGCTTCCTAGATGGGTTTTCGGGCTACAATCAAGTAGCCATTGCTCCAGAGGATCAACATAAGACGGCTTTTACCACGGAGTGGGGCATATTTGCCTTTCGGGTAATGCCGTTCGGGCTTACCAATGCACCGGCTACCTTTCAAAGATTAATGTGTCACGTGTTTAAAGAGTTCTTGAGGAAGAATTTTGAAGTCTATGTTGATGATCTTTGCGCTCATTCCAACATTAGACAGACCCATATACCCGAACTCAGACAGATCTTTGATAAATGCAGAGAATATCAAGTCTGCCTGAACCCAGAAAAGTGTGTTTTCATGGTCAGGCAAGGCAAAATTCTAGGGCACATAGTGTCTAAGAACGGCATATCCACTGACGAAGAGAAAGTGAGAGCCATCGCAGAACTACCTAGGCCAAAGAACGTCAAGGAAGTACAGGCTTTCATGGGGCATTGTGGTTACTACCGCCGATTTATACACATGTACGCCATCATAGCAAAGCCTCTGTATGGACTTTTGACTAACTTTGAGTGGACTGACGAATGTGAGAATTCCTTCAATGAGCTTAAACGAAGATTGTGTTCAGCACCAATCTTGACCACACCGGATTGGAATAAGCCATTCCATGTCCACGTGGATGCATCCAATTATGCTATTGGGTGTGTACTCGCGCAACCTACCGGTGAAGGTAATATGGATCTTCCAATTGCCTATGCTAGTAGACAATTGAATGCAGCTGAACGAAATTATACCACTACGGAGAGAGAAGGACTAGGCATGGTATATGCAGTTAAAAAGTTTAGACATTATTTGCTCGCAAATAAGTTCAAATTTTTTACTGATCACCAAGCTCTACTGTACCTGGTAAACAAGCCATGTAATACGGGCAGATTAGTAAGATGGTTTCTCTTACTAATGGAGTATGACTTTGAGGTAGTAGTGAGGAAAGGCAGAACTCACCTGAGAGCAGATCATCTCTCAAGGCTCACATCAGGAGAAGCCCCACAAGGAGTGTCAGATGACTTACCTGATGCTTACTTGTTTAACTTGGAAGTTGTACTGCAGTGGGCTAAGCCATTAGTGCCAGTATTAACCTACGGGCCTAACCACTCAGTAATGGCCACACAGGATAGAGAGGTAGTAAAAGCCCAAAAGTATCACATCATGGCAAGAAGTATGTACAAGCACACGGATCAAGGGATCTTGGCTTGTTGTGTGGAAGAGGACGAGCACGCGAAGTGGTTGCAATTAGCACATGTAGGTGCATTAGAGCAACACTACTCAAAACAACGAACCCTACAAACATTGAGGAGACTTGGAGTGTACTGGCCAACTATGGAAGCAGACGTCCATAGAATGTGCAAGGAATGCCCAAATTGTCGCACTAAGCCACCAGTGGAACATGCCACCCTTTATCGCGTGTCTCTAGTGCCAGATTGGAGCAAGCCACTAGTGGCGTTTCTGAGGACGAAAACATTCCCTCAAGATATGACCCTGACGAGACAAAGAAGTCTAGAACAAGAGGCCCTAGATTACTCACTCATTGGTGATAATCTATACAAGTGCGGAAAAGATGGTTACCTGAGACTATGTGTTCATGAGAGTGAATATCTAAAGATCTTGGAAATTGCTCACCAGGGTGTAGCAGGAGGACACTTTGGTCCAGATAGGGTGATCAAAGCAATTCTATTTGCAGGATTTTGGTGGCCCACCCTTCACATGGATGCACATACCTATGTGAAGAGGTGTGAGATTTGTCAGCGAACCCAGTATCCTATACGCAAAGATGAGATGCCACTGAAGCCTATGATGGGCGGACGTGCATTCTCTAAGTGGGGAATAGACTTTGTAGGTCCTATTAATCCCCCAGCTAAGGGCTCACATGCTGAATATATCATCGTGGCCACAGACTATCTAACCAAGTGGGTAGAAGTGAAAGCTACTACAAAAAATGATGCTCAAACAACAGCAAAGTTCTTATTTGAAAATGTGTTCACAAGGTACAGATTGCCAATAGAGTTGGTGAGTGATAGAGGCACACACTTCTTGAATGAAGTCATAGAAAACCTTCTCCAAGAATTCTTGGTAGTACATAAGAAGTCTGCCCCCTATCACCCTCAAGCTAATGGCCAGGCTGAGAGTACAAATAAGATCTTATGCAATGTACTGACGAAATTAGTGAACAATAAACGCTCTGATTGGGACAAACAACTACACCATGCTGTTTGGGCATACCGAGTGGCCTATAAAACGGTACTCCAAGCCACACCCTTTCAGATGGTGTTCGGTCAGAATGCAGTGCTACCCTTGGACTTTTTGATACCTACATTGAAGGTAGCACAAGAGCATGACTGGACAGGCCATGAACTCTCCTCTCGAATTTTTTATCTTGAACGTCTAGGCGAAACACGATTGAGAGCTGCAGCAGGAATCTATGCAGCGAAGAAGAGGCAAAAGGCATATTTTGATACACATGTGAAGGATAAAGGCTTGAAAGCAGGAGACCTAGTCCTAGTCTACACATTGAAGCAGCATGCACGAAAATTAGAGAAAAGAGGCTATGGACCTATGATCATAAATAGAATTTCAACTAGTGGGGCAGTACAACTAGCCACTTTGGAAGGCGATATTCTCCCTAGCTACATAAGCGGATGTAGAGTTAAGTTATACCAAGAACCCCTGACTGAAGAGATGTTAAATCGGCTCAACACGTCCAAGAAACGTAAAGAGGAGGAAAAACGAATTCGAGAAGAAGCACAAGCAGAGGCCTTAGAGCGCATCCGACGAATGAAATTGAGGAGGCAAGGGAGAGATCAGCCCATGATTGACACTCAAGAGTCTCCAGGCTATCACATGGCCATGTGCGAGGCTTCAGGTGAACGTACCCATAAGATAGTGGATCGGCGACCTTTTGTAACCCTAGAAATAGGACAAAGATATAGCACAACAAGCGTGAGAGCTTTAATTGATTCAGGAGCAGGCACTAGTGCAGTTTGGCGTTCTTATTGCCATCAGCTGCAATTGGAGGTAAAACCCCTAGAGGCATATCTGATAGGATTAGGAGGTGTTGAAACCCCTTGCATGGGAGAGGTGGATCTACCCCTCTACATTCAGGAGGTACTAATGCCAGTAAGAGTGCTAGTATGTGAAGACGAGGATCTTACTGAGCCTCTTGTCTTAGGCCAAGACTGGATCTATGATCACGCAGTCAACCTCAACCTAAGAAGTGGACTTCTTCAGGCTTGGGTAGGCCAAAGCCGTCTTACGATTGAATTAAAAAATCAAGCACTCAAACCAATAGAACAGGCACCAACTCCTGGTCCCTCCAGGAATCCACATAAAGATAACGATGCTCTTCTTGTCCAAACTTCTATGGTGTAGAGGATTGTCAATCTTACCAAAGGTACAGGAGTCAATGAGGAGTTCGCAACGGGGTCAAAGGAGATTCTAAACATGAAGACCAAACACTATACAACACGAAGGAGGCCATTGATCAAGAAGCAGGAGCGCCAACTAGTGCAACACGGAGTACCTCGTGGCGCGAAGCAGATCTAGATACGCAAGGATGGAAAACCCACAACTCTAATAGCAGACTCTCGAGGAGGCCACAAACAAGCCACACCATCACGGACACAAGTGAAGGAGTCCCCTAGACAACCTCCTAGGCACACCACGTCTATTTGGGTCCCTAAGCGGTCAATGAAGGCTAGCCCCAATGCTAGACACATATGGGTGCCCAAGGCCTCTTTACGAGCCCAAATAGCTCCAACTCTAGTTATTGGCATAATTCAACACTCACACGTCCTCTCGACTAACAACGCAGGAACTCTACCTAAAGACCACCCTAACCCACACTCAACCAAATCGAGAAATGTCTGGAAATGGGTGCCCAAAAGGCCCCAACTCCATCACATTCTAGTTCATAAATCTCTACCTGTCTTTAGCTCTAAGAGCTACGAACCCTCTAGCAAAGTTTGGAGACTTAAACCATGTATCAAACCCCCAGACCCAATTTTTGTAAATCCATCCTCTCTGACATAGGTGCATTCTGAGTCCATTGCATAACCAAAGTAGACATCTAGGATGATACTGACCTCTAATCACCACCCACATCTATCACAAGCACTTCACCTCTGACCACTAACCTTCGGGATTGTCATGTTAGTATTGTGAAGGGAACACCATTACATCCTGTTTCCTATGCAACACTAATGTGCCTTTCTTCTTCTAACAGATAAGCACCCGATTCCCATGGCAGCAGCAGCAGGCACGAGTTCTCAGGCAGGCACCAGCACTCAAATCAATTGGGATACCATGCCTGTGGAGGTTCCACTGACAGCTAGGTCGGAGGAGCTTTTGAACGTAAGAAGAATTCCCATTCCGGATCCACCAAGTGGCCTAACAGAAAGAGTAAAGGGGCATTCTCATTGGTTCAATGAGATGCCAGGGGATTTGGGAGACGCAGATCATATCTGGGAATCCAAGATGGAATGTGGAGGAGTGTGGTGGACCTTTCAGTTCTTCTCACGAGAATTTGAAGCATTGCAAAATGCAGCTCCTCTTCAGGATATTTGGCAGAAAGCGGGATTGCAAGATTACTTTAGTGCAGCCTTGCCTAGACCGGATTTTCTTAGGTGCTACTACTTGATAGCCACACTGAAGCCGACAGGGGATAAAGATCATTCAGGCACATTCTGGGTGCTCTCCCTATCAAACCAGGAGGAAATGAAGAAGTTTGAGTTGAATGTTACCTTAATCAGGGAAGCTCTTCAGATGTATGGCACCCACGTTCCCTCTGATAGAGATCCCTTGATACCAGAGTCAATGAAGAGCAACAGAATCAAGAAGTTGAAAGAAATGTGTGCCCTCACCCCTAACATCGCCATACCCCTGCGAATGTGCCTTCAACACTTTGCATTTCCAGCTCAAGACCGTTTTACCCAACCTCACAAGAAAATATGGTATGGATTATATCTAGCAGAGACAGGAAGCTTGCCAATTAAGATGCCTGTATGGATTCTGGACCAATTGTATGAAGCAGGCAAGCGGGGTGTGAGGAAGCATACGTTACATGGCTGTTGTGCGATCACCAGAATTATTTATAGATGTCTTGCATATGACGTGCCAATAGCCAGGGCCCTTAAATACTCACAACTGGAGTTTTTCAAGGGGCGGAAGTCAGGGAATCAACCGGCGAAACGAATGCGTGGATCACTCTCCCAGGTCATGATCCCTCACGAGGCCACAGCCGAAGCTCCCCCTAGAGAAGAAGCCCACGTGGCACCTTTCACGGTACATCTCCAAGGAACTCAATCAGGGGGTGTGGTACAGCCCACTCCATTCGCCCCTCCACTACCTACCGATGCCGAGTTTGCATCTATGGCCACCTTAACTGAGGATCCCAATTTTGATTTTGAAAGATTCCTGCAGACGGCCCACTTATCTAATAGTGAAGGTTTTTCTGACAATGCCGATCTGGGATCATCATTCCAAGGAGAACAGCCACAGGGCGAGACAAGCAGGGTACATTGGGAAGAAGAGGCACAACATCCTCATGGTCCAAGCACACAAAATCAGGAAGAAGAACGGGGGAATGAACTAGAGGAGAGTGAAGAGGAGGCCCCTGCCTACACGGCACAACTCAAACGGCTATACAAGACAATCAAGCAGGTACAGAGAAGACATAAGATGACAGAAGAGGCGAATAGAGCTCTAGTGAACCAAATGCTTCAAGCCGAGAATGTCGACTCACATTTTGTTGAATCATTGAATCTATTGGCGGAGACATGTGGGATCGGGGAAGCATTGAGGACAATGGTCTATCAGGAGAACCCTACCTATGATCAACGAAGGATTGATACACGGCCACGACGAGGAAAAATGATTCAAATGGAAGTCTCTACTGCCTTGCCTACCACAATTTCAGAGGATGTTCACATGACGAGCCCAAGTCCCACTGACGAACAAGATGTAATTACACAGGTACCATCTCCACCGTCACCTTCCATTCAACCCTCAGAACCCTTCTCCACTAGTCTTTCTGAACAACCGATATCCACCCATCATGAAACCATTGTACACACCTCTGTTTTTACATCCTTCCCTTTACCCACATCCATCACTTCCACCCAAATTTTTGAACCTCACACCGGTCATCCTGCCACCGATCAAACCATAATAGGTCACCCTTCCTATCTCCCCGCCCTTGGACAACCACTTGCCACTAGCCAGACCTTATCCCATCCTTTTCCATTCACCCACACCCAAACCCTATCCACCACTTCCCTAGTAACTGCCTCATACTCAACCCAAGTCACACAACCGTCATTCTGGACAAAACTTGTAAATATACTCCAACAGGTCGAGAACTATAATAAAAAGTCCCTTTCCCAACCCCACTCCCCCACATTCACTGCCACCACTAACACACCACCTACCGTTCCCGTATTCACAATTCACACTCCACACACTCTCACATCCGATCCCATCGATATTTCACCATCCATAGGAGCACCCACCACCACGTCTGTTCCACCATCAGCACATCTCACTTCACTCATAGGCACATCATCCACTTTTCCCTTTCCCACCTCCCGACCCTTTGCATGTTCCACCTCTACCCATGCATCCACATCATTTAGTAATGCACTAGACACCATGGTTGAAGCGGCCACTCAGCTTAAGCAAGAGTATAAGCTATTAGAAGAAAATAACACAGAGTTGTGCAATCTCTCGGCTCAACTCCAAGCACGAGTCGATGCCTTGGAACTAGGTAATACAGCACTACAACACCAGGTGACTGCCCTCCAACACTCGAAGACAGAACTCGAAGCTAAGTATGCAGAGACAGGCAAAGCTATGGAGGAACAACTCAGAGAACAAATGGGCCGCAATGCGAGACTTCAACGCAACATGGCCCTACTACGTCGCCATCTAGCAGCGGCTCAAGAAGAGAACCGAAGGCTACAACAACAAAACCAGGAGAACCTAGAAGCGGCCATGGAAAACACCCCGGGAGCACCTATAGACCCTGCAAAATTCCAGGCTGTCCCCTCAGAGCATATTCAACAGGTTTTAGAAGGTTATGCGACCCTCTTGGAAGCCCATGATCAGTTGACAGACCAGATAAAGGAACTACAAGGATCCAAAGTACCGACAACACACCCACCCACACCTAAAGAGACGGTCGATGCCGCTACTTTGCCAGAACCTAAACCTTCAACCAACAGTGAGGTACTTGAGCTACGACAACAAGTTGCAGAACTAAAAATCAAGTTAAGTTGTTACAGTATGAACGACCTCCCTCTCCACCTGATCAAACCATAGAAGGAGAAACAGTAGTCATTCCAGTGGAGGAGACATTTGAAGACAATTATGAGCCTCAACCCCTTCCAGGAGGCAGAATTACGGAGGAAGGCCAAGACACATATGAGGAGCCCCCATTAGCATGGATGAAGCAGGTAGAGGAGATGGGCCACACTCACGAAGAGCGCGTTGTCGGGAAGATTTGCATCTTCCAGTTGAAAACCAGAGGAAATAAAAGCAACTTAATTGGTGAATTCTAAACCTCTTTTTCACTGTTGATCAGTTGTTCTGGATTGAATTAACTACTTTTGAAGTGTTTGCAGGTACAAGGAATGATGAAGAATATGTGTTCATATTAGGGTTACCCTAATTACTCAATTAATGAGTATTTTACATTTATACATGCATGATTCATGGGTTTCCAACCCTAGGGTTTTATAAATTGTTATGATTTTATGTCAGTTGGGTTAATCCAAAGGGTCTTAAAAGATTCCAATGGGTTAATGACAGGATTCAGAAGGGTTATAAGGGTTTACAAGGGATCAGAAAGATTTTAATGGGTTATCAATGATTTTCAAAGGGTTTCAATAGGGTTTTGATGGGTTTTAAGTAGGTTTTCTAAGGGTTTAGGATGTTTCAAGGGTTAAAATAATTAACATTTAATGAAATTGATCTATATCTAAACATTGATTAACTTACAAAAATAAATTATGGTTTAATTTATTAATTAAATAGTGTATGTACCTTTATTTCTAAGGTTCTAAAGAATTAAAATCATAAACTAAGGTTAATTTAAATGGATTATTTAATCAAGCAATTTAGGATAATTCAATTAAAATGAAAAAGATGTGGATAAATAATGAATGGTATATGTAAGTAGTGATTAAAGTGTGGTGTGAGTTGAATGTGTAACTAAAGTGGTTAAAGTGAATAGTTTCAAAGTGTGGTAGTTGTGAGTGCAAGTTAAAAGAGTGGTAGAAAAAAAATAAGCATTTAAAGTGTAAAAAAGGTGTGTACAAAGAGTGGTGAGTGTGAGGGTAATTAAAAGAGAGGTTGTGTGAGAAAAGTAAATTAAAGTGTGATGAATGTTAATGGGGAAAAGTGAGGATGAGGAAATAAAGTAAAATCAAAGGAATGGTTTACAAATGAGTTGTGTGTGTATATATATGAGTATGTTGTGCTAGTTTCTTCTAATGTTTTCTTGCAGGTACTCATTCTGCTTTGTCTTCTTTTCATCTATTCCTTGGTCATTTTCATTATGCTTAGTTTAGCTAGTTATCTATTCCGGTGGAGAGAAAACGATGTAGGCGTTGCTATTAACTCTGCAGTAGTATAGAGAGAGAGTCTGTTGAGCGTTATGTGCCTTTTACAGGTCTGTGTGCTGTCCCTTCAATGGCAGATTCGCGACCTGGATGGCCATATCGTGATTCTTCTATGCTTCATCACTATACTATACTCTCAACTTCTGATGGTTTAATCTCTGGCATTCATCACTGGCAGAGATTAAATTCTCCTTCCCTGGGTAATGTGTGTGTGTATATGTGATGTGTATGTGTGATGTATGTGTGTGAAGTATATATGTGATGTGTATGTGTTATGTGTGATGTGTGTATGTGTGTATGTGATGTGATGTATGTGTGTGAAGTATATATCTGATGTGTATGTGTTATGTGTGATGTGTGTATGTGATGGGTAATGTGTGTGTGTATGTTATGTGTGTATGTGATGGGTAATGTGTGTGTGTATGTTATGTGTGTATGTGATGGGTAATGTGTGTGTGTATGTTATGTGTGTATGTGATGTGTATGTGTGTGTGTGTGATGTGTGTATGTGATGTATGTGTATGTGTGTGAAGTGTATATGTGTGTGTGTATGTGATGTGCACGTGTGTGTGTGTATGTGATGTGTGTTATGTGTATGTGCGTGTATGTGTGTATGATGTGGTGTGTGTGTGTGTTTGTATGATGTGTGTGGTTCCCTCCCTCCCTGGCGCTGCGCGTAGTAGCGCGCAGAGAGAGAGAGAGAGAGAGAGAGAGAGAGAGAGAGAGAGAGAGAAGAGAGAGGTTCTCTCCCTCCCTGGCGCTGCACGCAACAGCACGCAGAGAGAGAGAGAGAGAGAGAGAGAGAGATAGGCAGGCAGAGAGAGAACGGGGAAGAGAGAGAGAGAGAGAGAGAGAGAGAAGAGAGAGGTTCTCTCCCTCCCTGGCGCTGCGCGCAGCAGCGCACAAAGAGAGACAGAGAGAGAGAGAGAGAGAGAGAGAGAGAGAGAGAGAGAGAGAGAGAGAGAGAGAGAGAGAGAGAAGAGAGAGGTTCCCTCCCTCCCCCTGCAGAACTGCGCACGGCAGCACGCAGAGAGAGAGAGAGAGAGAGAGAGAGAGAGAGAGAGAGAGAGAGAGAGAGTAAGGAGAGACTCTCCCTCCCCTCCTCTGTCAACGCGGCAGCGCGCAGACAGAGAAGGAGAGAGAGAGAGGGGAGAGAAGGAGAGAGAGAGAGAGAGAGAGAGAGAGAGAGAGAGAGAGAGAGAGAGAGAGAGAGAGAGAGAGAGAGAGAGAGAGAGAGAGAGAGAGAGAGAGAGAAAGAGAGAGGAGAAGAAGAGATCGGATTTATTTTTCTTTTCATGTTTTGTGATATAAAAAGTTAATTTAAGATAAATTCTAAGTTAATTAATTAGTTAATGCAAATTGATTTTATACTCAAGTAAATAATTAATTTAGTAATTAGTTTAGCTTAATTTTAATTCATTATAGTTTATTAATTGATTTAGTTTATATGCATATACTTGTAGTTATGAGACTACACATGCATAATGGTAGTATAAGTCTATGTATATATATAAGTGCATAAATGCATGTATGAATGTGAGATGAATGTAAGTGCATGAATGAGACGTATATGTGTGCATGATTGTATGCATGCAAGTGAGAAGTGAATGTATGTATGCATGATTGTATGCATGCAAGTGAGAAGTGCATGTATGCATGAATGTATGCATGTAAGTATGCATGTATGTTAGTGCATGTATGTTAGTGACAAGTGTGTGAATGTGAGTGCATATGTGCATGTATGTTAGTGACAAGTGTGTGAATGTGAGTGCATATGTACATGTATGTTAGAGTTTTAATGTATGCATGAACATATGCATGTGTATGAAAAATGTATGAGAAGAATGTCTTTTATGTTTCTCATTAATTTCTTGTTAGATTACTAATATTCCTAATGTTTTCTTGCAGAAACATTGAAGATTACAATCAATTAAAGTGAAGTGAAGACAATTGAAGTGAAGCGGCAGCCTAAAGATCCATTTAAATCTTATTTCTCATTTAGTCAACTATCCAATTGACTAGACATTTATCCAATTGTTTAGGCCTTCCAGTTGTATTAGATTTATTGATTAGAACCATTAGCATATCAATTAATTCATTCAAACAGTTTAGCATCATATTGTTTCATTAATTTTCCATTACTTTCCTTGATGTCTTCTAAGTTAGTTCATGAGTCTGAGCACAGTACTATTGAAAATATTGAAAATGTTCCGCCAACTCTAGACAGACCAGAACCCTCTAGCTTACCTGAAAGTTTAGTAGAAGAACCCATTATGGAAGTTTCAATCTCATATCAGGAAGCTGTTGCTATGTACGAGGCTGCCCGTCCTTACGGTCCATAGCTAGTTAAAACTATTTACTTTTGGTAAGAAACTTTAGTTTCAGTCATAGAATTAGGTAATTTATATTGTTTTGTCATTAGAACCCTTATTTCCTTAAGCCTGAGTCCGCTACAGACACCCTGCGTGTGCCGAACGATTTAGACGGATGACTTGATCCACCATCCGAGCATCTCTCACGACCCGACAGTGGTGAACCCGACGTGAATGGAACAGCACGCAGAGAGAGAGAGAGAGAGATAGGCAGGCAGAGAGAGAACGGGGGAGAGAGAGAGAGAGAGAGAGAGAGAGAGAGAGAGAGAGAAGAGAGAGGTTCTCTCCCTCCCTGGCGCTGCGCGCAGCAGCGCACAGAGAGAGAGAGAGAGAGAGAGAGAGAGAGAGAGAGAGAGAGAGAGAGAGAGAGAGAGAGAGAGAGAGAGAGAGAGAGAGAGAGAGAGAGAGAGAGAGAGAGAGAAGAGAGAGGTTCCCTCCCTCCCCCTGCAGAACTGCGCACGGCAGCACGCACAGAGAGAGAGAGAGAGAGAGAGAGAGAGAGAGAGAGAGAGAGAGAGAGAGTTAGGAGAGACTCTCCCTCCCCTCCTCTGTCAGCACGACAGCGCGCAGACAGAGAAGGAGAGAGAGAGAGGGGAGAGAAGGAAAGAGAGAGAGAGAGAGAGAGAGAGAGAGAGAGAGAGAGAGAGAAAGAGAGAGGAGAAAAAGAGATCCGATTTATTTTTCTTTTCATGTTTTGTGATATAAAAAGTTAATTTAAGATAAATTCTAAGTTAATTAATTAGTTAATGCAAATTGATTTTATACTCAAGTAAATAATTAATTTAGTAATTAGTTTAGTTTAATTTTATAGTTAATTCATTATAGTTTATTAATTGATTTAGTTTCTATGCATATACTTGTAGTTATAAGACTACACATGCATAATGGTAGTATAAGTCTATGTATATATATAAGTGCATAAATGCATGTATGAATGTGAGATGAATGTAAGTGCATGAATGAGACGTATATGTGTGCATGATTGTATGCATGCAAGTGAGAAGTGAATGTATGTATGCATGATTGTATGCATGCAAGTGAGAAGTGCATGTATGCATGAATGTATGCATGTAAGTATGCATGTATGTTAGTGCATGTATGTTAGTGACAAGTGTGTGAATGTGAGTGCATATGTGCATGTATGTTAGTGACAAGTGTGTGAATGTGAGTGCATATGTACATGTATGTTAGAGTTTTAATGTATGCATGAACATATGCATGTGTATGAAAAATGTATGAGAAGAATGTCTTTTATGTTTCTCATTAATTTCTTGTTAGATTACTAATATTCCTAATGTTTTCTTGTAGAAACATTGAAGATTACAATCAATTAAAGTGCAGTGAAGACAATTGAAGTGAAGCGGCAGCCTAAAGATCCATTTAAATCTTATTTCTCATTTAGTCAACTATCTAATTGACTAAACATTTATCCAATTGTTTAGGTCTTCCAGTTGTATTAGATTTATTGATTAGAACCATTAGCATATCAATTAATTCATTCAAACAGTTTAGCATCATATTGTTTCATTAATTTTCCATTACTTTCCTTGATGTCTTCTAAGTTAGTTCATGAGTCTGAGCACAGTACTATTGAAAATATTGAAAATGTTCCGCCAACTCTAGACAGACCAGAACCCTCTAGCTTACCTGAAAGTTTAGTAGAAGAACCCATTATGGAAGTTTCAATCTCATATCAGGAAGCTGTTGCTATGTACGAGGCTGCCCGTCCTTACGGTCCATAGCTAGTTAAAACTATTTACTTTTGGTAAGAAACTTTAGTTTCAGTCATAGAATTAGGTAATTTATATTGTTTTGTCATTAGAACCCTTATTTCCTTAAGCCTGAGTCCGCTACAGATGCTGGCCATGAAAACCATTGAGGATTCTATACTCAAGTCTGAATATTTCTCGAACTTGGCTCCTAGGCGGTTGATCACCAGTTCAGAGTTACAATATAAGCCCTATTTTGTACTGCTGGCTGACTATAATGCTGAGATCAAATGCATAACCAACCAGTACCCTACGTTCGCAACACAGTTCAAACCCGAGGACATTCCAGAGGCAGCCAGAAAGGGGGCCATATTCCAACCCATATGGAGGCAAAAGTTACTGGAGACCTATCCGGAGATGTTACGAACATGGGATCACGCTCCCATGCATTTGAAGTATAACCCTTGCTTTGGTCCAGTACAAAGAAGAAGATCATGGAAAGCATTCGCCATCAAGGTTCAGAACAACACAAATTGTAAAGAATGGCTCAATTACCCCGCAATCGCACCCCCAACCGGCATACCTACAGTATCATACATGATAGCCACCATCAGACATTGGATGCCATGCCTCCACCCCATGCCGGATGTCTCCGCTCAAATGATGCTCAAAATTTTGGACATGATGCAAGTGGTGCTAAAGACCTTTCGAAATGTACGTAACATCCAGCCTTCAATTCCGGGCTTCATCAATGGTAATTATGATTTACTGTATGACATGAGCACGACCCCGAGCATTCGAGTAGCTTACGCATGGCATGCACGAATAAGATATCTCCCTGCCTGCTACAAGCAAACCTTTGATGATATGTTCACCACGGGGTTTTGGGAGTCACACTCAGAAGTATTCGCACCACGCCCAACCCACCTGCTACAACTATTTGCGTGTGAACAAACCATGCACTAGGAACTCTACACCACACCACACCCTGATCTGCCAGGAGCAATCAATTGGGATGCCCTTCAGAGAGATTTGGTCCGGGGACTACGCATCAAGGAACAAGAAGTGGCAACCGACCTCCTGCAGAGGTACATTGATCAAACAATGGAGCAGAGGTCTGTCAGAGGCGACAGACGCTAGGGGGGGGAGAGTGTTGGCAGTATACGGGAAGAAGCAAATACAAGCATACATGCAGATCTAGCACTAAGGCAACCCTTTATTTTTTTCCAAACCCCTACACCATTTAAAAGTGATTCTTATCACTAAAAACCCTTCTAAATATCATTTCACCTTTTTCTAGCTCCATTTTGTACAAGCCGAGGAGTCCTCGAGCTTGGGGAGCCTTAGAAGTAGTTGCCTGCCAATTTTCATATTCTTTAGATCTCGTTTGAGCCCTCAAATAAACCCTGGAACCTAATTTTTAACTAGGCCAGACACTAGGTCTGGACAGGGCCAAAGCTAGTCAAAAACTATAAATAGAGCTAGAGAGCTCATTTTTGGGAGAGCTTCTTGTAGTTTTGAGCTTGTATGAGAACTTTGTTGCGATAGAAGTGATTCCATTGTCTGACTCTCTTTGTTCTTGCTGTGTGTGCACGTGTGTGTGTATGTGTGCATGTTAGTGTGCTTCGCACTCACACATTTGTGCCTTAACTTGCTCGAGGTCTTCATACCATCCTCATGTCTTCCCGGATTGACATTAAAGGAGGTGCTACTCATCACTGAGCTACATATACATATATATATATATATATATATATATATATATATATATATATATATATATATATATATATATATATATATATATATATATATATATATATATATATATATATATATATATATATATATATATATATAGTGTGTGTGTGTGTGTATACATAGACAGATAGATAGATAGATAGATAGATAGATTGCTAGAGAGACAACAAAAGGTAATAGAAATCACACCAGCGATGTGAAGTTTGTCTGTAGCAATGCGATTCAATTAGCTTTGCATAGACAGCACTCGGCTGTTAGTATGCTTTCGTTCTATAGGTGTCCATTTTTGGATGTGTGAATACATTAGCATGTAGAATGTTCAATTATGCATGTTTTGATATGCGACAAAGAGGTGTGTCTGTGACGCATGTGGAGATATCGTTGTCTTTGTGTGGATACATGATTAGAGATGTTACAGCTTAAATGATGTTCGGAATCCATTTTCTATGTATATCACAAGAGATTCCATGCCAAGTTTGGAGGACACATGATGAGAGAGGAAGGACCGTATTGTGGTAGACCGTATTGTGGTAGATAGATTGCTAGAGAGAGAGAGAAAAAAGATAATAGAAATCACACCAATTATGTGAAGTATGCTTTCATTCTATAGGTGTCCGTTTTTGGGCGTGTGAATACATTAGCATGTAGAACGTTCACTTATGCATGTTTTGATATGCGACAAAGAGTATGAAGTAGCTATGATTTATGTACAAGTGGTCAAAGTCCCTTTAGTAACAATACCAATACATGATGAAAATACATGGCCACAAAAGGTAGGTGGAACCACACAAGCAAACCTCAGTAAACAACATACGAATACATAATTATTATTGGGAGTGGCATATAAGTAGATGAAATAGGATCATCTTGTAAAACATGCATGCAAATTGTGGTACTCGAAAAGTACTTTAACTCCATTAGTCGGATGCTCCAATATATATTTGAAGCCATCCTGCAAATCCAACTCAAACAAGTGGCATGAGAGCTAGAATAAGTTTTATAGCGGCACCCCTCTTGTACAACTGTTTAATATAAACCATAGCTAGTTTGGAGTCGATATGGTGAGGAAAGTGTGTCCAAAAGGGGGGCTACTACATTGAAAGGTATTTCTATGTGTGCGTGGCTGCATGCACGTGTACAAACGTCCAAAAAAGGTAAGAAAAATCACACCAACCATTTGAACTATGCTAAATAGGTATATAGATAGAAAGATATATAGGTATATATGTATATAGATAGATAGATAGATAGATAAATAGATAGATAGATAGATAGATAGATAGATAGATAGATAAATTGATAGAGAGGGAGATATATAGATAAATAAAAAGATAGATAGATAGATAGATAGATAGATAGATATATAGATAGATAGATAGATAGATAGATAGATAGATAGATAGATAGATAGATAGATAGATAGATAGATAGATAGATAGATAGATAGATAGATAGATAGATGAATAGATATTTAGATAGAGAGATACATATATGGATAGCTAGATAGATAGGTATATATATATATATATATATATATATATATATATATATATATTTATATATGTGTGTGTGTGTGTGTGTGTGTGTGTGTATGTATATAGTGTGTGTGTGTGTATACATAGACAGATAAATAGATCGATAGATAGATAGATAGATAGATTGCTAGAGAGAGAAAAAAGGTAATAGAAATCACACCAGCGATGTGAAGTATGCTTTCGTTCTATAGGTGTCTGTTTTTGGACGTGTGAATACATTAGCTACACATATTTGGTGTGAGGAAACTCCAGTTTGCTTATATAATTTCATATACGTGCGCCCATTCAGAGGCTAGACATGTTGAGAGAGAGAAAGAGGGATAGAAAGAGATAGATGAGAAAGAGAAGAAGGATAAAGAAGGAAAGAGAAGGGAGAAAGAGAAGAAGTAGAGATGAAAAGAAAGAGAAAGAAAGAGAAGGAAAGAGAAAGAAAAGTAGGAGAGAGAGAGAGAGACAAAGAAAGAGGTGTAAGAGAAAATGAGAGATGAAATAAGAGACATAGAAAAAACAATGAAGAAGAGAGAAAAAGAAGGAGATAATCGAAGAGAGACATGTCAAGAGAGATAGAGAGAAAGAGAGAAAGAAATAGAGAGAGAAGAAAGAAGAAAGAGATTCATGAAAGAAAAAAAAGAAGGGATTAAAGAAAGAGATTAAATAATATGAAGGAGCAAGAAATGGATGAACGAAGAGGAAGAGAGAAGATGAAAGTGAAGATTAAAGAGCAAAAGA
The DNA here is from genome assembly GCA_020310875.1 of Ceratopteris richardii. Taxonomy (NCBI): domain Eukaryota; kingdom Viridiplantae; phylum Streptophyta; class Polypodiopsida; order Polypodiales; family Pteridaceae; genus Ceratopteris; species Ceratopteris richardii. The sequence goes on along the minus strand of CM035433.1, from coordinate 51,723,276 downwards.
AAAAAAATTAGAAAGAGAGAGAAGAGTAAAGAAAGAGAAAAAGAAAGATAGGAAATACGAGAAAGAGCAACATTAATATACTTACCTCCACTTAAATGGTCGTAACTCTCTCATACAATATCCAAATTGGATGATTTCACTTGATATAGGAAGTAGAGTCCAAGGGCTTTTCAATGACTTGCTGGAAGCTATCATTGGATACTTAAAACCCACCTGTAAAGAGTATTTGATTCTCTGCATACTTCTTCAAGGAGGTATGCTGTCCACTCACCTAGCTTCATTGTTTTGGCCATAACTTCCTAATAGAAGCTCCAAATCAAGAAATAGATTCTACACTTCAAAAGCTTTCTTTTGACTGGTCATAATCCATATTTGAACCATTGGAAGCCATCTTTGTACAAACTTTTAGATGGCTGTTGACTGTCGAGAAACCCTTTTTGAGTGAATTGAGTGTCCAATTATGATAATTAGGAGTTTCTAATAGTATTTTGAACCAATTCGGATAGGAAGCAATTGTTTTTCATACATTTGCATTAAATTTTGTCTTTCAAATATATTCATTTGAACACTTTTTGCATCAAAGTTTATAATTTTGCATTGTAGTCTCTTCCAGTTTTATGAAAACAACATTGGAATGTGCATGAAAGCTAGTTTTTTTACATGAATTTATCCATGCACATGAAGTTACACTAACTTATGTTGATTCATAAAAGCATGTGCAGATCTTTTTTGTGTGTTTTAGAATCTTTTGCAGGTATTGAAGGAAAAAAAAAGACATTGTAATGAGGGCGTGTAGTACCCAACAACACATTGTGGAAAAGTTTCTTATTTGCAGGTTTATGGAGCAAATAAAGTGGTTTTTCAACCACTAGGCTGATGCCTATCATTGTAAAGACTATTATTTTTTTTTTCAAGCTTCATTTTCCTGGCCAAATGCTGCCAGAAATTTACATGGTGTTATATGCCATGTGAGAACTAGAGTGATGATTGTGTTGTGTGAGAGAGGAAGTCTTATGTGTGCATAGCTAAAAGCATATAAATTTATTGAAGTAGAGAAGAATATGCATGAGTGAATGCATGCATACATAGACGATATGATTGCTAGGAAGTTGAAATGCATGATACATTTTCTTTTTATAGAAGATCACTTTTATGTATCACCACGATGAGTTAGGATGAGCATGAGAAATGTGTTTTCGACTAGTAACGCACGAACACATGAATTGTTCTCCAGGCGAGTTTATGTACTTGACATAGAAGTTTATTCCGAGTCTGCATAAGAGTGCTATGATTATGACCATCAATACAAGTATTAAGTGCTTGTATATGATTGGTTGTGATGAGATTAATGAATGTGCAAGAAGCACAATAAATAGAATGACATCCATAGATATTCACTTTCACCGAAAGGTGGATACTATGTAAAGAGTTGACCTTTCCACGAGACAATTTGGATGATTATTTGGTTTGCATTGATCTAGATGATCATTATAGGAATGGATATGTATCCATGTCATAATCCATCCAAGAAAATGAATGAGTATGTTTAATCATAAGGATTAACATGTCTCATCATTTTTAAGTTTAAAAAAATGATTGAGCAAATAGTTAGTGAGGTAGCAGCCTCATAGAGATTTGGATGCTACTCTTTGAGAGAATGCCCAAATTTATTGAACTTTGAAGGGCAAGTAGCTCCTATGCTTTTCTTTAAGCTCAAAAATTTTCAAGTATTTTGAAGGCCTTTAGATAGGTCAAATGACCTCTGCACTAAAAGTGCTGCTAGTAGAGGTAGAGGCCTGAAACAAGTAACATAGGCCTATTACAAAGGGCATTTCTCTTAATTGCTAGATCCAAAAGGAATTATTAATGTTGGAAATGAAAGCTGAATAGCTGCAATTTGTGCACACCAATTTTCATTATTTTTAGAGATTATTTGATAGGTCAAATTATCTCTGCACATCAAAGTGCAGTCTCTAGAGTTTATGAAATGATTAGAGACCATGTCACCTAGAGGTGATTGGTTCTCTTAGCTCATTTACTCAAATGGAATGCTTTTTGTTTCTAACATTATCTAAACACCTCCAGATATTTTTTATAAAATGTCAAGATGAAACGTGTCTCCATGTAGGACATATAAAGAAAAGAGTAGACGTTAGCCTCTGCAAATTTTTAAACTTTTGCAAGTATAGAGGTTTAGTATTTTGGTCATTGTGAAAGATCCAAATTTCCAAATACTATGAAACCTATATTAATAAACGAAAAATATTAGTAGCTATAGGCTATTTAAATTTGGAAGAAATTGAACATCATTTGATAGGTCAAATGATCTATTCTTCTCAGACAAATTTTTGGCGAGGATTTTTCAAAGAGTGGTACAAGTGACTGATGAGCACATGCTATTTTCATATTGGAAACTCCAATTTCAAAAATTTTTGTTGGAGGAGCTACTCCAGTATATACCCTATGGTATAAACAAAATTCAAGGATTTTTTAATTTATCTTCATAGTTAGAAAATATTATAAAAGTGCAGTAGCAATGTTTCTAGGCTCACCTAAGTGCAGGTGTAGCAGAGATAGAATTATACTTTTGAATGAGTATTTGATGTAATTTTGAAGTCAAATTTTGTGAGACCAAACTAGACAAGTTTATCTAGATTTAGGCACAAAGAAAGTGAAATTTGGAATTTGTTTGATCAGTCTAAGGGCTTCAAGAAGATGACCCTATACATTTTCAAAGTTGGTCATCAAGTGTTCGACCCTTCCAGTAAAATGGTTATAAAACTCTGAGCAAATATCCAAATCAAGTGATGTTTGTTCCTAATGAAATGTTGAGAAAAGTTACATAAGGTTGGAAAATTTCATGTATTTTGCATAAGTAAACGTTAGTTAAAAGTAAGATTTAATTTGCTGCTGTTGGAAATTGTTTATGCAGGAGACATTATTGAAAGGGAAAAACTTTTCACATGTTTTTTTTATGATTTTTTTTTTTTGAGATGGTGTGATCACCATGGGCTAGCTATGCCCTAGATATTTGTTTATTGAGCATTGGTTTTTGGTGACCATTCTCAGTAGGACAGAGGAGACTCTATTGAAATTTTCAAGAATATATATAGTGACATGAGAGCATAGAACAAGAGAAGTTTGCTAGTTGTTCTCATTTGCTAGTTGATATCTGATGCAATCCGCATCCTTCATAACTCTAGTTGAGTTGATTTATTAAATAGTTTCTCAGCTCTCAACTCAAGATGAGTTGATGTTACAGATAGTTATGAGTGATAGAGTCATAGGAATGACTCTGTTCTTTCCATCGAGGGAAGGAAACACTTTAGGAACACTTCATGATTTCATTATTATTATTTATGGTTATGAGTACTCACCGGTTTATTCTTGTCCTTTTTGAGAGAAGTGTTGGACTTTAACCTCATACACACATCTATGTGGGGTATAAAGTTTGGTGGTATGGGACATCAAACTTTGTATTATACCTAGGTGTAGGATAGATGGTATGGGAGAGAAGTCTCTGAGATTGTATTTTTATATGATTTGGAGTTCATTTATATGATCTTCTGGTATCATCTTATTATTAGATAATAGAGGGGCAGTTGAGACAGTCACTCTGTATGTGATCGCAAACAAGGCAAGTCCGCAGACAAGTAGCCTAGAAGGGGAAAGGCAAGGTTTGCACATAAGAACTATGAATAGGCAATTGCATTGAAAAGAAATTCACAGAGTACGTACTAATTTATTTGATATGCCTGAGGATAGGCCATGGTTCATACATAGTGTGTATGAGGTGAGCTAGATGCTTAGCGTAGTGGGCTATGAGTGTGCACACATCTACTTAGCATTTTTCAGTATGTCTAGTGAACTCATATTATGGTCCTCATTATATCTGGGAGTGCTAGATTATTACATTAGTTTACTAGAGACACCTCATTCCTAGTTAGGAATGATTTGATCATAGTGATGATCAGATGGTGGTCAAAGATACAGCAAGTTTAATCCACTTGGAACATCTTACATGTTATTATTAAGAAGGCGGTGGTAGTTCCACTAGTTGCTATACTTTATTAGCACATCTTCACTTAGCATGATGGACTTAGTTCCATAGAGTGGATTGGGATTTAATTTGTATGGGAATTATTTTAATCCATAGTTTGGATTATTATTTATCATAGATCGAGATTCGGATCCATAGTTTGGATGTGATTGAGATCTTAGTCCATGTTTGGATGTGACTAATTGAGATCTTAGTCCATAGTTTGGATGTGAGGGATTGACATTTTGGTCCATAGTTTGGATCATTGACGTATTGATATCTTGTCCATAGTTGATAGATTCACATATTGATATCTTAGTCCATAGTTGATAGATTGACATATTGATATTTTGGTCCATAGTTTGGATCGTTGATAGGTTGTCATGTTGGATTCATAGTTTGGACCATGGTGACATTTTCTTGAGTTTATTTCATTACAGTGAGTAAATCAAGCAGATTTACTTGACCTTAGAGATTAAACACTACTTAGAAAATATTTCCATTTATTTTTAGTATCTTTCTACAGAGATTAGAGCATTGTCAGATTGTTGTGAACTAGCATATAGTTTCATTACTCTAGTGGAGTAAGCGATTATACATTATTATACCATATGACAAGTTGTCAATGGGTATTTCAGGGAGAGAAGGGCAAGCTGCCGAGGTCTCTATAGGTGACAAGCCGTCACAAGTTAGTGGTCAAGGTCTAGGTGTAGGGAATCCGAGGATATTCCGAGTACTTATGATGTGCACATATGGACTCATTGGGCCTCAGAGGGATTCCTATAGTATGCCCAAGGCAAGGACTACTATTTGTTGGTGGAAATGCTAGATATAAAGCATAGAGGCTAGTTGTCTACTTTTTGAGCATCTAGTATTTCAGACACGTACCACACTCTACTTTTATTCTTTGGAATCACAAATTTTGATTCCCAGGTTTACAGCTCCTTCTATATCATTGAGGACAATGATCTTTAGAAGGGGGAGAGAGTGTTATATTCTAGAGATGTACATGCTTGGAGGAGTGAGAAGTTCCTTGCTCGAGGGATAGCCAAGGCCAAAAGCCAGAGAGTTCATACGATGTCCCTACTCATGATGGCCAGATGAGTAGAGGGGCCTTAGAGAGAACTCTAGATGGTGACTAGGCAAGGGCTATAAATAGGCTGGGGGGGTGAGTCCCAGGCATGTCATTCTCCACTTCTCACACATACATAGACATACATATAGATACACATATGTGCATACATACACACACATATGGATACATACGCACATGTGCACATATAAAAATACATATACACACACTAGACAAATATGCATACAGACACACATACACACACATGCATACATATGCATACATAATGTGCATGCATATGCATGCATACACACACATACACACTCGTTCCCTGTCATTGTCTATCAAAAACTCGTCATAACTTTGGTTTTGAGTTTTGGTCCTTCAAAGCATTCATTGATGCTATGGTGTCTTTTAATCCAAGAAGATGTTGCCATAATGAATAACCAATATTCTTGAATATATGCATAGGGTCAAGAAGACGACATACCTTTAACTCTCTCCAATACTCTAAAAGAATACCATATCGACATATTCTTTACAAGTGCCAGTTTTCCTTTACCTCTCTTCACATCCTCATTATCTTCATCATCACCAAAGATTTCTAATTCTGGATCTATAAGAGGCCCATCTGTCCATTTTCGATACCACTCCATAGGCGTCATTGGTTTTGGACAGTGAGTTGTTTTCATCAAAATGTATCACTTCTCTTTTACATCTTAACAGATGATCATCAGGCAAGAATTGTCAATGTCGAAGATAAATATTTTTGTTGAGATTCTTACTATAAATAGATCTCAACCAATCACCAAAATATGGACAAGCTTTATAACCCTTAGTGGATATTACTACGTCATGAAAATGATAAAAATATAATTAGATTAACTCACATATATTTGTATGCATATTCAATAAAAAAATTACATCAATACCTGAACAAACACCATCTCCTGGAAAATCATGAATAGTCCAAGCCACGATACCACGAACCATAATATATCTTTCATGCTTTTTTATACATCAATGACATTAATGCCTCTCCACAACTCTTGGAGATCGTCAATGAGAGAAGCAAGATATATATTCATATCTTTAGCTTGTCTTTTTCCTGGGAGTAAAAGTGAAAGCATTAAATGTTTCTTTTTAATGCTAAGATATGTCAGAAGATTGTAAGAACAAGAACTTGCATTGAATGGATGCTTTCTTTCCACCCATCCTTTAAAATTGTTCTTCCATCCTTCAAAATCTTTCAGATAAATTTGCTTCTCCTATTTCCAAAACAATCCAATACCTCCATAGCTAACTGATACTTAATATTTGTATGCAAAATTTCATAAAAGAGTTAGCAGCGCAGGTACTAGGTCGACTAGAATAGGAGAAGTAGATGTCTCAGGAAGATTCTAAAGGCTGGGCAGACAATTCCAAAGGCTAGGTGGACAGAATATCTTCATTTGATACAGGTATGTATAATTTGGTCTTACTTTCATAACATGTGTATGTATGTATATGTGTGTATATGTTTATATATGTGTATGCATTCATGTTTATGTGTATGTCTATGTATGTATGTATTTATATGTGTATGTGTATGCATGTATATATATAAATAGATAGAAAATTAAAAATTATACCTTAGTAGTCTCGAAACAGATACATTACTCCATCCAAAATGATTTTGAAGATTGAGAATAAGTAAGCTTGCAATTAATCATGTCAAGCGACTTCCTTCAAATACATGTGTAGACATTCCTCTCAAAGGTATTTCTCATTTTTAGAAATATCAATGCCCACTGTCATTTTGATACCAATCCTCAATAAATCTGCCATGCCATCATCTTCATCATTGTCACACAAATCTTGTACTTTATCTTCTTTTGAATATAGGTCTTTCAACCTTACATATTCCATAGGATCACTTTTGTGTAGCCTCCTCATAGAAGCTTCTAATAAACGAGGTCTTATTGGCAACTCTGAATGGTGTGGTGGAATATCACCAACATCATACATTGGAATCTACACACATGAATAAAAATCATTAGTATTCCATAAATGAATGAAAAGTAAACTTTAAACATAAAATTAAAGATGTAAGTTCGTTTGAAAAGAGATTGGAAATAGAGTTTTCCAATGCAACACAAGATAGGTGGATAGAAAGTTTTCATTTTCTCTCTAGCTAAAAGGTGCTCTTGGAGGTCTACACCCTCCATAATTCACTAATAATTGATCACCAACATGTAATGAAGTAATAGCATTGAAAACTATGTATCTTGCTACATCTCTACTCATGTATGGTGATTCATGACTATTTTCATGCTCCTCAAATGTGCATTTAGTCCTTGAACCATTGTGTAATTACCCTCGACTAATATTTATTAAACTTGCAATATTTCCATGCATGTAAGGTCTTCCATCAATATATAATCTTTCATTTTCTGCATGTGAAATCCCTCTACTAGTAAGGGATGTTGCATTCAAGCATATTCCATAAGTAATCATGCTTTGAACATAACATGCAAGTCGATGCCAATCTCCCCATCCATATATCGGACCACAAAATCACATAAAAGTGACTTCATAGTCCAGAGGCACATACAAATCCTCTACAATAAAGAGACCATGACCACCATTAGTAATAGTGGCTGGAGCAATCATATAGTGATTACCCCAAAAGTTAAAAACCTCTCCATCTAAAGGAATTAGTGGTCCTCTATTCCATCTTCCATATCTTCTTCGATCATATGTTTGTACTAAAGAACGATCATGAGCTGGCAATGGATAATCTCTAGCCGTTTCAGTCTCTAAACTAAGAGGTAGAGGATTTTTAGAAACCTCTCATTGTAACTGATGAACAACAAGTCCATGACATTTATGAGGTATATTAGCATTATGAGTATTAGAATTATTATTATTATTATTATCATCATCATCATCAAGTAGATATTCTTGTATATCAATATTAATTTGATTTCGTATATGGTTTTAAAATAAAATAATGACACTAATTTATAGAAAAAATACATACCCAAGCATTATCACATTGACTAGGTGGTGGTGCACACTCAAAAGTACAATATTGTGCCTCATTTTTAGTACATTCCAATCATGGTCTTCAATACATACCATAGCAAAACTTACAACAACATACCATGGTAAAACTTACACCAACATATACAATGGTTGCAAGGTGATTATGGTGCACATGACATAGTTGGAACATGAGATGCAAAACAGTCGGAGCCACGACACCGCTTGCATGAGCTATTTATGTTGATGGCTTCATTGTAGGAGGTGACAATGAAGCAAGCATTAAAGAGGTAAGCAACTCCTTATGTAGAATTTTGACATGAAAGATCGTGGTGTGATGCGCTATTTCTTAGGCATTGATTTTATACATACAAAAATAGGTATATGGATGTTGAAAAGGAAATATGCCTTGAGTATGCTACAAAAGTATGGTATGGTTGATTGTAAGCTAATTTTTATGCCATTAGATCATAATCTTAAGTTTGATACTATATCAGGCAAAGCATTGGAAAATGCTACTATGTACATGAAAACTATGGGAAGTTTGATACATCTCACAATTACAAGGCCTGATCTAAGCTAGACGATTGGACTTGAGAGTCAATTTATGCAGGATCCCAGGAATCCAGATTTAGATGCTCTGAGGCACACTCTATGTTATGTGAGTGCTACTTTGGATTATGCCTTGTTTTATGAAGCTGGTGTAGATTTGCACATTCATGGATACATCAATACAGATTGGGTTTGTAGTATTCCAAAAAGAAGATCTACTAGTGGTTTTCTATTCTCACTCGGGAGTGCAACTATTACATGGACTAGTAAGAAACCACCCACTATTGCTTTATCAAGTACATAGGCTGAGTATAGAGCTGTTGCAATGGAAGTATGTGAAGCATCATGGTTAGAGATGCTACTTGCACATTTAGGTGTGGAAGTGCCAAAGCCAATCATTTGATCTATTGTGATAATCTTAGCAACATTTAATTAGCACAAAATCTTGTTTTTCATGATAGGACAAAGCATATTGAGGTACATTATCACTTCATCAAAGAGAAGGTATTAGTAGGTGATATTGATCTTGTTTATGTGAGGACAGATGAGGAGATTCCTGGTATTTTTACTAAAGCACTTGGAGTAGAGAAGCTAAAGAAGTTTTAGAAGATGCTTGGATTAGAGGACATGATGTTGATCTTGAGGGGGAGTGTTGAGATATCAAGCTCAACATGTAATGATCGAGGATGACATGTATCACTAGTCATTTCTCTGACATGTATAGTGGTCATGTTGGTATATGTTAGGGATACTTCATTGAGCTTTACTAGATTTACCTACCGAGAGTGATGGCACATTTGTTTCTTGGAAGCTCACTCATTCACGAACATTAGGACTTTCCTTATGTATTGTTCTTTATATATTGCACCAGATGTATTGTTTTATTGGGTCATTTTCTTGTACATTCCTTTTATGTAATAAAAGAAGAAGAAGAAGATCATTCTTCCTTGCCTTGATCTATGTGTGTGCTCCTCTTTGATGGTAAGAGTGTGTGTGAGAGATCCCTTCCTTATCTCCTTCCTCATGTCACATTAGTCTAGGGAAAATAGGTGAAGTATGTGTGTTGGAAATGAAGCTTTCTTAGCTAGTCACAACGACAAAGGTAAATGGAGCTCATCTACTAGTAAGTAGAAATTTGCTAATGCTGCATAGTCGAAGAAGGAAGAAAAAGATTAAAAAAACCAAAAAAGAAAAAGTAGTTTTGCAAATACTATAAGGGAAATGATCATATCATAAAGATTTTTCCTAAACTAGTTGCAAAAGAGGCAAAGAAGAAAGAGGTTGAAATAGTGGTTGCAGAGGTCTCTGCACTTAAAAATGAAGCCTGCTAATCTTGTTCATAATGAAGAATGGGCATTTACTACTATTTGTAGCTATGGATCATCTTCTCATGAGCAATGTATGTTTGTTGTAGGCTAAGATGTTTATTTCTTTGATATTGGAGCAACCAAACATATTACCTCTCTAATAAGTCACTTTTCTTTTGTACATTACTGGTAATACATTTTGTATTGTCTTGTGCTCCAACCTTCTTCTTCTTCTTGTTCCTTGTGTTGTTCATGTTCTTTTGTAGACCTCAAACTCCCACAATACCCTAATGCAGAAAATTGATTATATCTCGAAGTGTTGAATAGAAACACCCTCTCAAGGTTTGCTAAACTTGTAGAAGAATTTGAGGTGCTTGAACTTGAAAATCGAAACATGTATATATGTTTAGCACAAAAGGACAAAATTAAATGTACAGTCACTACAATAGTGCGTTCGGAGGCCAAAATAAGCTCATCAAACCACACTTTTGAACCCCTAATCGCTTGATATACGTAAAAGGATTATGTCATAAGAACTATTCTTTGATGGTTTCTAAAGTCTGAACTAGCTATGATTTACGTACAAGTGGTCTATCCCTTTACTACCAATACCAATACATGATGAGAAATACATGGCCACAAAAGGTAGGTGGAACCACCCAAGCTAACCTCAGAAAACAACATACAAATACATAATTATTATTGGGAGTGGCATATGAGTAGATGAAATATGATCATTTTGTAAAACATGCATGCAATTTGTGGTACTCGAAAAGTAATTTAACTCCGTTAGTCAGATACTCCAATATATATTTGAAGCCATCCTGCAAATCCAACTCAAACAAGTGGCATCATAGCTAGAATAAGTTTTATAGTGGCACCCCTCTTGTACAACTGTTTTATGTAAGCCATAGCTAGTTTGGAGTCGATATGGTGAGGAAAGTGTGTCCAAAAGGGGGGCTACTACATTGAAGAGTATTTCTATGTGTGTGTGGCTGCATGCACGTGTACGGACGTCCATAAAAAGGTAAGAAAAATCACAACAACCATTTGGAGTATGCTAAATAGGTATATAGATAGATAGATATATAGGTATATAGCTATATAGATAGATAGATAAATAGATAGATAGATAGATAAATTGATAGAGAGGGATATAGATAGATAAATAAAAAGATAGATAGATAGATAGATAGATAGATGAATAAATAGATAGATACATAGATAGATAGATAGATAGATAGATACATAGATAGGTGTGTGTGTGTGTGTGTGTATGTATATATATATATATATATATATATATATATATATATATATATATATATATATATATATATATATATATATATATATATATATATATATATATATATATATATATATTGCATGTGTGTGTATACATAGAAAGATAGATAGATAGGTAGATAGATAGATAGATAGATAGATAGATAGATAGATAGATAGATAGATTGCTAGAGAGAGAGAAAAAAGGTAATAGAAATCACACCAGCGATGTGAAGTATGCTTTCGTTCTATAGGTGTCCGTTTTTGCACGTGTGAATACATTAGCATGTAGAACGTTCAATTATGCATGTTTTGATATGCGACAAAGAGGGGTGTTTGCGATGCATGTTAGAAAAGTAAGTTCTTTGTTGTTCATTGGTGACGTTTCTAGGACATAGCATTTTGTAGTCGCTTAGGCACCGACATCCAGGAAAGAAAAAAAGGAAACACCAAAAGAAGTCCATGAGCTACTTGATCCTTGTGAGAAATGTGTATAAAAGATTGCCTTCGTTCATGTGCTCACGCTCCCCAACCATCCTCCTAGAGATTCTCTTCAATTCTGGGATGGGGCTCTCCTCTCCTCTTTCTTGCTAACATGATGTGGTAGGTATGTACATGTTGATTAGATGCTCATGAGATCGAAGGTTATCTGCATGTTCAATTCAAGTGTGAAGTCTTGGGAGTTTTGAAGGATGAGCAGGAAAAATAAGCGCCTCTTGAAAGTCCGTTTGTAACCATTCCTTCAAGAAAATGAGAGAAAACACACACCATTCGAATGGCGTGTCGCGGAATGAAAGAGCATCCAAGAGTCGCAAGTCGTTCCTCTTATATGGAAAATGTTTCTTTCTGGGAAATGAAAGTTTAATTTGGAGTAGCGTGTTTTCAGGAAAGAGGAGGAGGCTGATGGATTTTATAAACGAATTTGCAGTCCCTGGCGCTACTTTGAAGGTGGGATGCAAGGCCGACGAGTGCATGCGATTAAGATTAACCATCTACACGTTTAGAGGAGGAGGTAGAGACGTCTCATACAAGGAATTCCTGAGGCAATGGAAATTTTCCGAAGCTCTACTTGGAAACGTATGACATCGTCTAACCAAAGAGATGGAGGATTTGAGTGTCTCTCAAAGGAATCCATTTTGGAGTGTCTCTCAACGGAATCCATGTGGAGTTTTCTGTCCTTCCATGTTGCTCTTCTTCCCACATGCTAGTAACCAAGGTGACATTGCACACGCTTCGGCTTTGTTCTTCGACCCCCATATGCCTTGGAGCTCTCAGCCTTTTCTTGTTGAAACTCTTAGGGCATACATCGAAACAATAGTGAAATGGAGAGGGTATCTAAAAGAATCTGCTATCCACCGATGGTTATGGTCCATCATGGTGTGCACCTAGAAGTCTTCCTAGGTAAATCTAAAACCTAGGGTAGCACCACCTCTCCCTTTGGGTGCTTTGTGAGAGCCACTGATGAGACGAAGAAATACTCTTAAGTATTTTATGAAGCTTCTCATCATGAATTTTGATATCCTATAGGCAGACGAAGTCTGCATTAATATTTTTATCTCGAAACCATTGTGCAATTATCAAAGATCTTGAAGGGTCTCTCAGATCCCTACTATTAAATGCGACAATGATCGTTTGTGTGGGTTAATATCTTTGTGATTCTGGGACTTATCCCTATTTTCTTTGTTTTCTTCTTTTCTTTTTTGAAGAAGATGGGTCATGTACCATGAGTTGTCCTTTGAGGGGGATCTTCAAAGACAAGCTCATCAATTGTTTTCCCTTGAGAGAAAGAAATCACCCAAAAGAATCAAATACTTGATTGGGCAACAACGACCCAATTATTGAGCTTTCAATATCAGAGTTATCTTCTCCACTAGGATCTTCTTGCTTATCTTGTTTGGTTGTAGAATTAGACTCAATGTTTTCTTCCTCACTTAGAAGTTCATTCATTTCACCCAGGTAGTCTAGCTAGTTGATCTCCTTTTCTAAGATGTGGTAGAAGTTTATTTCATAGACCAAATAGGAAGGACTCGATAATGAGTGGTTTTTAGGGTTTCAATTTCTTCTATTTCTAACTATCATGAAGGACCCCTCGATCCTCAGGTGGCATATCTTTGATCTTCTCTCAATCTGAAAAAGTTTCTTTAAAAGTGCTCCTTTTCGTCAACAAAACTTTTTCATTTAGCTCAACTACCATATGTTGCTTTGATTAGCCTTTCACCTAGTATTGATTGTAGTTCATCTGATTAGCCTTTCACCTAGTATTGTCAAGGGCCCATGGATCTCCCATCATCATGCACTAGGACATATGTTCATGATCTTTATAAACATACAACCCTTATAGCCATTTTTAAGTGTCTCTCAAAGCACTCCATGTAGAATTTTCTATCCTTCCATGTTCCTCTTCTTCCCACATGCTAGTAACCAAGGTGACATTGCACACACTTAGGCTTTTTTCTTGGACCCCATACACCTTGGAGCTCTCAACCTTTCCTTGTAGAAACTCATGCATATTTTGATAAGCGACAAAGTGGGTAACCTCTGTAACTTGTGGCGACTTTAGTGCCTCAAAGTTTTTAGGCCTTTGAACTTCAAATTTCACTCATTCTTCTTCCATCCCTCCCCAAGATTAGATATTTTCTTCCTTATCTTCCATGCCCATGACTAGTTGGAATTTGAGGTCTGTGGAACACAAGGAAGAAGAAGAATCTTGGAGCACAACACACAATATTGAATGTATTACCACTAGAATGTACAAAGATAAGTCACCCATTAGGGCAATAGGCATATATACAAGCCGGGGAGAAAAACCTCCTAAAGAGGGAAAAAAGTGCCACGATGGTCCTAGTGTGTTCACACACATCACTGCCTATATATATCAACAAATCCCCCTAGGAGTGATGGAGTGAAGAAGGAGATGGCACTCATGTATAAGGAAGTGCCAAGCTATGTGGAATCACTCCACAAAAGGAAGTAAACCTAAAGCTTTGCGAAAAGCTTCAAACTTCTCCCTAGGCAGAGCCTTCGTGAAAAGGTCTGCAATGTTCTCCCATATAGGCACATATGCCAAGTTGACCTCTCCAGCAGAGACCCTCTCCCTGTTATAATGATAATGCACCTCAAAGTGCTTAGTGCGAGCATGGAACAAAGGGTTCCTCATAACTATCAATGCACTCTGACTGTCAGTGAAGATAGTGGTTGCAGAAGACTGACCAACACCCAAATCAGCCATAAAGCGTTTGAGCAACCCAGTGGAGAAAATAATATAAGGGCACTTGTTATGATATTCAAGAAATGTGGGGATAGGAAAAATCATTTGAAGTTAGGCAAAGAAATATCGAAGCTCTACAAATTTGTATTTAATGATGAGAGGTTTTTTGAAAATTTTGTATGACCACATCAAAATAACCAAAATAAGTCCTTGACCCTTGTTTAGAAATTGTTCATAGATCCACCATCATTCATGTTCTTACTCTATAACTATTCTGAGGTGTAACAATATGCATAATTCTTCCTTTACCGTAAGCATAACGTGTTGTTTTATAGAAGTTCATTTTCTTACCCTCCCAAAAGGCTATAATTCATAGAATCTTCATTTTGGGTATCAAGTTACACCATTTTTTGTGCTTGCAACCATGAAACAAGGTTTCAAAGAGTAGTTGTGCATGACCTATGATAGCAGATTCTTTCTAAACACATGGGAATTATATTTCTCACATCTATTGCATTAGGACCATGCAGCCATGCACTAATAGGTTCAAACCATCCCACTTATCATCGAAATTCAACATACAACCACATAGTTTTATTGCACATCTCCAATGAGAACATAATAGAAAAGCATACCTCATGACATTCATGCAAGGTGAAATTACAAAAAAAGAAAAAAGCATTTGTAAAACCATTTTTATAAATAATGAGATGCTTTTAAATGCTGAAATTGGTGCCAAATACTGATGCGAAATCCCCTATTTTTTTCTTTTCAAAGTAGGCATGAATATATGCCTTAAACTCCATAGTAGGTGTCTTGTTCCCTCCCCAAGACTAGATAATTGCTCCCTTACATTCCATTGGGACTAAAGGATTATACAAGTTGAAACGTAAGTATAAGGCTAGGCTTGTTGCAAAAGGTTATGCTCAAGAGAGTTGCATTGACTTTGATGAGACTTTTCTCCCACATGCCAAATGAACACTGTTTGTAGCATTTTTGCATTTTTAACTCATCATGGTTGGAATGTACATGAGTTGGACATTAAAACTACATTTCTGAATGGTGACTTACATGAAGAAATGTATTTTTTTCAGCCCCATAGATTTGTGCAAAAAGGGCATGAAAACAAAGTATGGAGATTGGAAAATGCATTATATGGTTTGAAGCAAGCACCATGTGCTTGGTATGAGAAGATACATGCCTACTTGGTAGCACATGATTCTGAGAAAAATCCAACTTAGAGCACCTCATATGTGAAGCATGGAGATGATGTAATTCTCATCATTGTTGTGAATGTTGACGATATGTTTCTCGCTGTTCCTAATGAGCAACATATTGTAGAACTTGAGGCTGATTTGCATGCCTCTTTTGAGAATTTTTTATTTGGGCATTTGCATCATTATCTAGTCATTCAGTTTATGCAAGACGGAGGAATAACTTTGTATCAAACAAAATATATTGACACATTGTTGCAGCGTTTGCATTTTTTTCTTGATGATTGCAAACCTAATGCCACTCCCATGGAAATAGGTTTATGATTGAATCATCATGATGCTTGAAATGCATTTGATGTTGTTCTCTATTAGTAGGTTTTTGGATGCTTAATTTACTTATGCAGAATTGGACTTGATATTTAGTTTGTTGTCTCTCACATGAGCAGGTTTATGCATTGTCCAAGTTCCAATCATTGGCAGGTGGTTAAGTGCATCTTTCGTTGTTTGAGTGGTACTCAACTGCTTGGATTGTTTTATGCCTAGGGGGGATCATTACCACTAGATTTACATGCTTTTCTTGGTCAATCTTCTACCACCACCTTCTTTACTGAAACTCACAGTGCATTGGCAGTTGTGAGGAACCTTGCATTTCATGCTCACATAAAGCACATTGAGGTTCATATCATTATGTTAGGTGACGTGGGCACATATGCAGAGCCGATCTCTCCAACAGAGAACATCTCCCTGTTATAATGATAATGCACCCCAATGTGTTTAGTGCGAGCATGGAACACAAGGTTCCTCACAACTATCAATGCACTTTGACTGTCAGTGAAGATAGTGATTGCAGAAGACTGAGCAACACCCAAATCAACCATAAGGCATTTGAGCCACACACATTCAACAATTGCTGTGAAAGCTACCCTATATTCAGCCTCACAACTCGAAGTGGGCATAGTAGGCTGCTTCTTGCTCAACCAATATATACATGAGCTACCAATCATGAAGCAAAAGCCACTAGTGGACGAGTGTCATAACATCCAGCCCTGTTAGAGTCAGAAAAAAGCATGTAAATCTGGCGGTAGTGATCCCCTCTTGGGATAGAATGACCCAAGTAGGCGGATACCACTCAAGTAGCGAAAAGATGCGCTTAACTGCCTACCAATGCTTGACACCTAGGCAATGCATAAACCTTCTCATCTTTAAGATAGTAAATTGAATATCTGGCCAAGTAATGCATAAGTAGTTAGACATCCAATAGCCTGCTGATAGAGAACAACATCAAACGCATCTCTAGCATCATGAAGACTCATTTGTAGACCTGTCTCCATAGGAGTGGCATATATGTTTGCAATCTTCAAGGCCAAAACACTGCAATGATGTGTCAATATATTTCATTTGACACAAATCTATTCCACAATCAACTTGCATAAACTAAATGCCCAAATAATGATGCAAATGCCCCAAATTAGACATCTCAAATGAGGCATGCAAATCAGCCTTAAAATCAGCAATATGCTTCTCATGAGGACCAGTGAGCAACATGTCATCAACATACACAACAATGATCAGAACCACATCATTTGCAGGCTTCACATATAAGGTGCTCTCACTTGGACTGTTCTCAACACCATGTGTAATCAAATAGGCATGTATCTTTTCATACCAAGCATGTGGTGCTTGCTTTAAACCATATAATACCTTCTCTGTGCACTTGGTTTTCATGCCCTTTTTGCACAAAGCCATGGGGCTAAAAAACATACACTTCTTCATGCATGTCATCATTTAGAAATGCAATTTTAATGTCCAACTGATGTACATTCCAACCATGATGAGCTTCAAGTGCACAGATGCTATGAACAATAGTCATTCAACATGGAGGTGCAAAGGTCTCATCAAAATCAATGCCTCTTTCTTGTAACCCTTTGCAAAAAGCCTATCCTTATACATGTCAACTGTTCCATCATGATTATGCTTCAACTTGTATACCCACTTAGTGCCAATGGCCTTCTTGAAAGGAGGCAAGTCACATAAAGACCAAGTATCTTTTTTCATGATAGCATCATATTCAGATTGCATAGCAACCATCCATTTTTTAGAATTTTGTTCTTCATCAAATGGAATAGGCTTAATCTCATCACAGAGACTAGAGGTAGCCATAGCATAGCAATTCGACACAAACAATGCACTATGAGAGCCTGATCGAGTACAAAATGATAGAGGTGCATCTAATTTGCTATCAGATAAAGTCTGCACAAGCCATTTTGGCATAGTTTTTGCCTCCTCAATATCAGCTCTCTCATCAACAAGTGCATCACATAAATCTGCATAAGAAATGGAATGACGTGCATCATCACATAAAACTTGGAAAGGCTGAGAAGTTGCCTCATCAGGACCAACACTAGACTTTCCACTTGTAAAAAGAGGCAGCAAAGTATCATACATGTCTTTGGAGCTAACATATGTTTCTTTAGTACATGAAAGTAATGGCTGAATAGCATCTTCCACAAAAACAACATCACGGCTAACCAAAATGCACTTAGTATCTGGATGATGTAGACGATAGCCTTTGATTCTAGAACTGTACCCAACAAAGATAAATTTCGCTACTTTATCTTCCAATTTCCTATCTTGTTGTTCAACCACTAATGCATATGACAGATAACCAAAAACATGCAAGTGAGCAACAGATGGCATGCCACCATGCCAAGCCTCATATGGAGTGATAGACTGCAATGCTTAGTGGGACAAGTGTTAAGTACATATGTTGCACACATAACAGCCTCAAGCCAAAAACTATGTGGTAAAGCCTGACTATTGACCATACACCTCGCCATCTGCATGAGTGACCTGTTCTTCTGTTCAGCAACCCCATCCTATTCAAGTGTATACGACACTGTACACTGATGTTTTATCCCACATTTAGCCAGAAATGCATTAAAACAAGAAGACATATATTCCCCCCTTGATCAGAACGGAGGGTGCCTATTTTACATGCTGACAGATTTTCAGCCAAAACAAAAATTTATTTGAAGCACATAAACACTTTGGACTTTTCTTTCAATGGATATACCATGTATGCCTAGAAAAATCATTAATGAAAGTCACAAAGTAAAGATAGTTTCCAAAAGAGGGTGTCTACATAAGACCACATACATCATTGTGAACAAGCTGTAATTTTTTAGTAGCTCGGACTAAACCATCTTTTGGAAAGGAGGAACGCTGCATTTTGCCCAAAATACGGCCTTCACAAACATGTTGACCAAAGAGTGCATGCCAAAGCTTTGCATCTGACATAGCCTGAGAATCATGTATTGCACATGCTGAATCATTCACAGATTTTTCATAGTCTATAAGATTATATAGCCAACGACATAAAATGCCAAAAGCAATATCACATCGCAATTTGACAGACCATGAATTGTACATCTGTCTCCATCCTTGCTTTTCCAAACAAAGTGGCACTCGCGGAAAACCCATCCTTTTTTATTTCCAAAGGATTCAAAATCTCATTCCTAAACCGACAGAGTATCTGGTTAGGGATATCTAACCAGATACTCGGAGTTTCCATTACAATTTTTAGAATGAAATGAATGGTTTCAATTATTCATCGAGCAATAGGTGAATAAAATGATCCATTTCCAATCGGGATAGAGGTATACTCAGCTTTGTCGTATTCCCCACGCCGACTTATCCCGAGACAAATTACAAGGTCCCCAAGTAAGAAGGGAGACTTTGTTTGTTTGAGGATGGTTGATTGCGGGCGAGGAGGGATTCGAACCCCCGACATCGTGGTTCGTAGCCATGTGCTCTAATCCCCTGAGCTACAGGCCCCGCCTCTACTGGATCCGTTCTGGGATCCACTTGGACTGGACTAGAAACAAACAAATTGCTCCCCCATCCATTTCATCTATTCTTTACAGTACTTGCAAAACAGTTTCTACTTTTCAATTTTCTTGTCATCTTTGTCATCCTTCTTTGATTGTGTAGAATTATCAGATTTCTACTTACTAGTAGAAGAGCTTCATTTACCTTTGCCCTTCTAAATAGCCAAGAAAGCTTGATCTACAACACACATAATGGACCCGTTTGGCCTAGACGGATCTTCTTGCAACAGAATAGAGACTAACTCCTAAAATGTTAAGGCATTTAGATTTCCTTTCATCATCAAACCAAGAATAGAAACAAAACTCTGATATGAATCGGGAAGAACATTCAGAACAATTTGCATAAGTGAACTGTCAAACAAAACTTCATCAGCAAAAATCAAATGCTCTTTCAAATCCTTTATCTTTGTCAAAAAATTGTCCATGGAATCACCTTCATTCATGTGCTCACTCTCCAATTGTTTTCGGAGTTGAGCAACACGAGCCTATTCCTTGCCTGGTACAAAGTGGTAAGTGTATCCCAAGCATCCTTAGCTATTCTACAAGAGTGAATGTGAGGAATAATGGCACATTCGATAGACAAAGCTATCAATGCATGTGCCTAAGCATCTCTGCCATCCCAACAAATTTGCTCTACAATAGGTGCAACAAAAAACCGCAGCACGAACATAAATCTACAGAATATCACCATCTTTGATGCTATCTAGATAAGCTTTAGTACCAGTATTTGTAGGTGTAATAGGACGTTTTTCAACACCCTGCATAATATTCCATAGTCCTTTTGGGACCAATACATGACACGTCATATAAGCCCATAATGGGTAATTCATACCATCCAACTTATCCTCAATAACAAACATACAAAATACATCACTGCTTTCAGCCATGGCAGCTGACTAAAATACCCCAATGTAGAAAATTGACTGTATCTCAAAAAGTTGAACATAACTACCCTATGGAGTTCTGCTAAACCTGTAGCAAACTTCGAGATTCTTATAATGGCAAGCCAAAACGTGTATATATCTTTGGCACAAAAAGATGAAATAACCTACACAAGCATTGCGATAGTCCATTTTGAGGCCAAAACGAGCTCATATTGTGGTTTTGGCACCACAAAGCAAAGCAATTATGATCTCCTTATCACCATGAGTATGCTCATCAAATTTTGTGTGATTTTTAGACTTTGCACGGAGGGGTGTCGACGACACCCTAGATGAAGCAACGAATTGCAAATATACCAATTCTTGGAGCTTGAGGTCTGCGGAAGCACGTGAACAACACAAGGAAGAAGAAGAAGAAGAAGCTTGGAGCACAACACAATAATTGTATGTATTACCACTAGAATGTACAAAGATAAGTCACCCATTAGGTCAATAGGCATATATACAAGCCAAGGGGAAAAACCTCCTAAAGAGGGAAAAAAGTGCCCTGGTGATCCTAGTGTGTTCACAAACATCACTAGCTAAATATATCAACATGATTGAATAGGTACCAAGATTGATAATGATGTTGGAGTTTGAGGTCTACCGAAGCATGTGAATAGCACAAGGATGAAGAAGAAGCTTGGAGCATAACACACAATACTAAATGTATTACCACTAGAATGTACAAAGATAAGTAACCCGTTGGGGCTATAGACATATATACAAGTCAGGGGAAAAAACCTTTTAAAGAGGGAAAAAAGTGCCCCGGTGGTCCTAGTGTGTTCACACACATCACTACCTAAATATATCAACAAATCCCCCCTGGGATTGATGCGGTGAACAAGGAGGTGGCACTCATGTATAAGGAAGTGCCAAGCTATATGGAATCAATCCACAAAAAGAAGTAAGTCTAAAGCTTTACGGAAAGCTTCAAACTTCTCCCAAGGGAGAGCCTTTGTGGAAAGGTCTGCAATGTTCTCCTGCATGGGCACATATGCCAAGCTGATCTCTACAGTAGAGGACCTCTCCGTGACATAATGATAATGCACCTCAATGTGCTTAGTGCTAGCATGGAACACAAGGTTCCTCACAACTTCCAATGCGCTTTGATTGTCAGTGAAGAAGGTGGTGGCAAAAGATTGGCCAACACCCAAATCAACCATAAGGCGTCTGAGCCACGCACACTCTAGAGTCGCTATGAAAGCTGCCCTATACTCAATATTAGGTGCGCATACCTTTTGCCCTTCGTTTGTCAGCTAATTTCGAGGTCATCCTTTGCTACGGCCGGCAGCTCAACCTACGCATGGTGCCACAGAGATGTTCTGTTCTCCTCCCAACCACGCCCGAGCCTTTCACTTTCTCATAAGAGATGATAAACTTACTTAGATACTCTCTCATATATGAGATCTTCTTAGTCTCTTCTACCATATGATATTACTCCAAATAGATGCCATGTGGCAAATCGAGCCACCTCATCCAAAAGGTGTTCCCACCCAAGGATTATCATATGACATTTCCTTCCCCTTGAAAACATTTTCGTCCTCGAAAATGTAGATGAAATGTCCATAAGGGTAGAAGTAAATGCTCAGACTCCCCTGAACCCCATGTACTCTATGTACATGGTCATGTCTGTGTGTTGTTTCCCCGTATCCTTCCCCTTAAGAAGTCTCATATGAGATCATCTCAAAGGTGGGAAACCGTCTGAGTGGTGCCTACTATCTCCCATGTACACTCAACTTTCAAGCTATCACTCCCATGACATGCAACATCATCCAAATGACCTAAGTCCATATGTTGTATCCTCTATGGAGTAATAATATGAAAAGCAAGTGCAAAGTGCCAAGCTCATAAGCTTGACCATACCATAATGGAGATAATAAAGCATATAATCCTCTAGAATATAGAACAAAGCCCCATAACAAGTGACTTCAAACCCATCTAAGACTAAATGATAGATTGCCCTCATACCACTCTAGGTCTTCCTAACCTTGAGTGTACTCACAAGTAATAGTTTAACGTAACTACCTTGTGAACTATGCAAATCCATCATCTAGCTCATGGTAGTAAAATGCAATC
The DNA here is from genome assembly GCA_020310875.1 of Ceratopteris richardii. Classification (NCBI taxonomy): domain Eukaryota; kingdom Viridiplantae; phylum Streptophyta; class Polypodiopsida; order Polypodiales; family Pteridaceae; genus Ceratopteris; species Ceratopteris richardii. The sequence goes on along the minus strand of CM035433.1, from coordinate 51,700,687 downwards.
TCTACATTTCACCAACCAAGAATTCTGTAGTTTGTCATCCTTTTCCTTTGGACTTAGTTCTATTGGAAGAGCATCTATTGGCACTCGTGCAAACTCAAAAAATATTCTCTTCCCTATAGTTTGCCATATGAATGCAAAAGCATTCCCTTTGAGATTCATATAATCCCTAAGTACCTATCCTCCTAACTGATGTTTACACATCATACTCATGATGTAACACCAACTAAGGGTTTGGCACCCTAATAGGTTAGATATATCTCTATCTCCTATAAACCCTAAAGAGAAGATTCATAACTCTACTCCCAGTCTAACTAATGTCAATAACTAGATCATCTCATCTAGTCAAAGACCATCACTGGAGTAACATAATTTCTCCTCTCTAGAGTCTCCATGTGAGACTCAATCTAACCATCATGATTAACTGATTTCCTTCTTGTCTTTGATAGAAGAGTGCCACTTCTATCTAGACAACCTAAAAGTGAGAAAGTGAAACTCTCTCTCTCTCTCTATCTATTTAATCTCTTCTAAGGAAAAGAGCTCTAACAGTGGAATCTATTCCACTTTTCCTTTCCCTTTGAAAGAGATTGTGTTGAATCCATTTACTCTGCTCATAATTGAGAACATGTACATAAGTTCTCCAAGTTTTCCTTCAAAACTAGTGGAGAAAGAGACTCCATGTGAAGGAAAATTACATTGATAAATATAGTAAATGAATTCCTTCTGAAATAAAGACTAAGAGATGTTTCCCAAACACCTCTTCTGTCTAAAGGAAAACATACTCTATTCTTCTCCTATGAAGAAATCATGTTTTCCTTTCCCTCTTTCTCTCTCGAAGAGGAGGAGCTAAAGTGAGATCACTGAACTAAAGTGAGATCTCTCATGGATCTCTGAGCTGATTCCCACTTTCTCCTTTCCTTAAAAGAGAAACTCATGAATTTATTTAGTCCCCTCTTCCATAACTAATGCATAATCCCTCATTACACATATTCCTATGAAGATGGAGAACATATCTCCCCTAACTAAGGAAGGTGTATGTAGTGAAGAGTGGAGAAAATAAATTCCTAAGGGCCAAAGCCCTCTACTAAAATGGTTAGCAATGTTGTGACATGATACCATAAATACATGTGTATCCATAATAAAGAAGTTATCTCTGCCAATCATACTCTGCACATGGATCTATACGATCCAATCAAACTGATAGAATTATCCTTCCTGAAAAACTCAAAATGAGTATGTTATATACATGGTGATAAAATCACCTATCACATTCTCTACTGGAAGAATAAATCTTCCCTAATCTATGAAGGATAATTCCTAATCCTAAGGAGATGTCTACCAAGAGCTCTCATCTGATCTAGTGAGACATGATGCCATGAATGATGAGTCCTTTTCTCCCTGGCCATAGAAGAAGAGTGCTCAAAGGGAAGTCATTTCCACCGTCCCATACCAGTGAAAACTTGTTCCAATTCACGGTACCATACCTACACTAAACCAAATATATATATTCCATATATATATAATGGAATATACAAGTGGATTCTAATGAATCCCATATCCTAAAGTCATGTCGGTGGACTCAAATGAGTCCCATATCCTCGAACTAGTTAGTTTGGTTCTAGTCAATATGTGACCATGGATATCCCTTTCTGTTCCAAATGAACTAGTTCTTAGGTACCAAGACAAGGTCTAAGTACCTCTCTATAGATTTCATTATACATACATGTATTGGGTACCCCAACTATTCCTGACTAAGGGATCTATGCTCTGAGTCATAGAGTTAGTGCCATACCTCTGGCCTTCCTAACCATCACTCGAATCACATAGCACCCGTTGATGCTCTCTCATGAAACCCAGTTTAGTGATCCCATATAATTGGTTTCCTTAGTAGTGAAGTAAAAATGCTTCACTACTTGGTCAAGTGATGTGCATGAGTGAAACTAGTCACTCTTTGGGTATTCCTGATAATACCCCATAGTCTCCTAATCATCATGTGAGACTCTTGTGAAGATAAGTAAATCTTCACTACTTTGGAGAGTATCATATATGTATCTCCCGTACCTATATGCAACTTCCTAAAACCTATAGGATTGCTCGTGCACATTACTAATGTTGAAGGTGTAGCTCCTTCCCTTAGCAATCCTATGGTCTAAATCCATAAGGATTATGTGTAGGGATCCTGTTACTACTGAAGTTGCCTTAAGTATAATACTCTGATGATACTAAGTCCATCGAATACATGCTTAGAAGCATGCCTACATTTTATTGTTGTTTGCAGAAAAGGCATGTTACCATGCCATAACATTCTTACCTAAAGGCAAATGCGTATATAATGCCATGAGAGGGGAAAATTTTCGATAGCATTTCCCCAGGAAATGGAATCCCAAAAAAAATATAAACCATAAGCTCAGTGGCACATAGGCCACCCAATGACATAGGGCTTGACAGGCCCATGGCATGCACACCATAAAATTATATATGAATTTCATAACCTGCAAAAACATAAAAGAAATTGCTAGCAACCATTCTCTGAGTTGCATAGCCATATAGTTTTTGCAATCCTGTTTCCTGCAAACAATCAAAAAGTGTGCTTCTCTCCCATTGATCCATACTTTTATAATTTAAATAATGATCAACCTTTGATGTATGCAATCCAATCTACGCATGTACATACAAAACATGCCATAACATAAACTAGAATGCCTGAAGCATAAAGCATACGTCCCTGAGTAGTTTGATTTTGGAATTGCTTGCATCCAATCGTTCTCGACAAGCTTTCAGACCTCTGCACCTTCCTCCTCAGGTCCTTACATAAGCTTTGAAGTGTCCGAAAATATCGGAGCACTCCCAAAAACATAAAACATGATCAAATGATTACCAAAATAATGCAGATTTAGTCAAAAATGCATTAGTAATCCTTCTTTAGACCTCCAAAAACCACTTTAGGACCTGCAAATGTTCATAAACTGAAATATATAGCATGTGCAAAGAGGTCGAAGTGAAATTACTCAAATCGCCTTCCTGGTTTGTAAAATATGGCTCCCGGAAGGTGGTTGCTAAAAACTGTTCAGACTTTGCATAGTTGTACAGACCTACAAAAATACTTATTTTGCAAAATTTCTTTTCATAAACTGAAATTAGACCTTGTGCTCTTCGAAATGAGTCATAGCACATCCAATTTGGAATTTTCTAGCTCAAGATATGACCATTCCAAGTGGGACATGCCAAACTAGTGGACTGTTGCAGGGGTCCGAAAAAGTGTAAAAATGTGATTTTTGGGGTGCCCCAAAGCATTCTTCCATCAAGAAAATGCTAAAATTCTCTCCATAACCTCAAAGAGTGGTATATAAAGATGCTTGGGCCTATTTTTATCTTTCTAAATCCTCCCTTCATGCATGCTAATTTTCTCCCCAAAAGAGGCGTAAATCAAGATTTTTACTTTCATGTAAAAACTTGAATGGGAGCTCTTAGCAAGCTTCTAATCCACTCTAAATGTGGATTTCTCTTGGATTTTATACAATAATCCATGGGAAGTCTCTTAAATGATCTTTATTCTTACTCCCAGAAGTGGAGTTTGGCAAAAATTTACATCTGAATTTCTTCCAAAATGTACGGGAAGGGGGTCTTCGAGGAAGTAAAATTCCTCCTTAACTTATCATTTTAATGAATCTAATGATTTGCCTAAGAAGTCCATACACCATACTCTCAATACATATACTTTTTCCCATCCATCCATAGCTACCGCACCTCTTTTTCCCTCTTCCAAAATGGGAGTTTCTTAGATTCAGGTGCTGAAATTTTTTCTCAAACTGTGGTGGAAAGGGGTTTTGTGGAGATTCAAACTCCCATCAAACGGAGGTATCTTTTGGATTTCTCAATCTTATATGGAATGCCATATGCTAGAATATAGGTGTGCATGTTTTTTTCCATAAATCTATGAAAAATACCTCCTCTTTTCCCCTTCCCAAAATGGCTATTTATCCAAAATAGCTCCTTAAATTTTATATAAAAATCATAGAAATAGGCTACTTTGGAGGTGCCTAAAGCTTAGCCTTTATTTTATTTTGAGGGAATCCTTGACTCTACGTGAGAATACATATTTCATACTCTCCATACATATGATTTCCCTCCAAGATCTTGGCCCCCTAATGCCTTTGTAGCTTCTCGCAAATACAGACCCTTTCAAAATTGAAATAATAATACCTGTGATTAACATCAAGCTCCATTATCTTTCACTTTGGAACCATGGTACGAGAAAGTTCATGAAAGGGATGCTCTTCATTCAGGAACTCTTCATATGTAATAGGTGCATCCTATTTCCATTCATGTCTATTCTCGATCCTTATTCAAAGTTGCTTGTTTACTCCTTTCCTTTCAAGTATGTGGCTCCAAAACCAAGAGGAATAAAAGATGAAGCCTTTCTAATTCCAATATTGCATCGTTCTTCAGCTATCCATGTCAAAACCTTGAGAAAAAACACCCATTCTTAATTATATGCCTTCCCCTTCGACTGTGCTCATATCTCTTTGCTGCACTCACAATTGTTTAGTTAAGCGCAGGCTTCGTAAATCCGAAGGAGTAGGCCACGTGGTTGAGCCATCCCCTCTCCGTGATGAGGTCGGCGGTTCAACCCCTGCGCTCCTCGTCTTCTGTACATCACGAAAAATGACGTGAATACCTGCTTTGATACCAGTATTAGGTGCACATACCTTTTGCCCTTCGTTCGTCAGCTAATTTCGAGGTCATCCTTTGCTACGGCCGGCGGCTCAACCTACGCACGGTGCCACACATAGGGAGGGCACATGCATTTCTTCTTGGGTGACCGGATTACACTTTTTGAGTCACCGAACGGAGATTAGGGGCACAAGTAATATAGATCCGGCGAACTCCGATCGCCGGAATTATGGGCACATGCAGGAACGATCACCCAACTTTTGATGACCGGTATTAGGGGCACATGTGCTTATTCACTAATATTTCTTAATTAAATGTTTTGATTAATTTAATTACTTATACTAGATTTCATGTGAGCTATTTCAAATAAATTCGATCAATTGAAAATGAATAAAAATAACAACATTTGGAATCCTTTTATTGCATAATAATCATACATAATCTTTCCAATACAAATCACTTGAACAAGAGAGGTGAATTCGACTTCAAGGTGATTCTCCACTTCACTTCCATTTACAAGATCTGCCGACCTTGTCATAAAACAATTACTTGAGCAAAAATTGAGCATTAAAATCTTCAAACATTCACATTCCAAAGATATCATACCAAAACCCCATGATTTTATTGAAGTTTAGCAAAATTTACACAAGACATACATCTCACACGTATTTAAATTATTTAGAGTATGTATGTGTTTCCTAGGAGATGAGAGAAGTTGAAATCTATGCATACTTTATTTCTAAACTTGTGTTTGGTAAACGAGTAGATGAGTCTGAAGCAAATTTTGGCGCTGAATTTGGATAGGATGTTATGAATGACAATCATACAAGTCCTCGGCTTCAAAATAGAATTATCTATATCTATGTTCACGATATCGAAGACATTCTAAACAAGAATTTTTTAGTGCAGAAGAAAAGATTTGCATAAATTTTCTACAAGCACTCGATCAAAACAGCAATAAAATACATGATTGTTCAAGCTTCGAAGCGATGAAAGATAAGATTATCCAAAATATATACGGTTCATGGAAGATATGTGTATATTATGTGTGCATGTCAAAGAACAATAGGACCATGTGCCATGCGCATTATTACTTCAGAAGCAATACGAACGACCGTGCGCATTATTGCCATCGTTGCTATTAATTATATCAAAAAACTTATTTTTCCACGACGGTGATTTATGCACTTTTTCCACGTTCTCATCATACGTGTAATTTTCCAATCTTACGTGTACGGTTAGTTGATGGGTGACCCGAACGGACTGGCGCCTTTAAAGGCGCCAGTCCGTTCGGGTCACCCATCAACTAACCGTACACGTAAGATTGGAAAATTACACGTATGATGAGAACGTGGAAAAAGTGCATAAATCACCGTACTTCAGGTGGCCAGACTATCCATGTGCCCCCCGTAAGAGATGTTCTGTTCTCCTCCCAGCCATGCCCGAGCCTTTCACTTTCTCATAAGAGATGATAGTCTTACTTAGATACTCTCTCATATATGAGATCTTCTTAGTCTCTTCTACCATATGATATTACTCCAAATAGATGCCATGTGGCAAATCGAGCCACCTCATCCAAAAGGTGTTCCCACCCAAGGATTATCATATGACACTCAACCTCACAACTAGAAGTGGCCATAGTAGGCTGCTTCTTGCTCAACCAAGATGTGAATGAGCTACCAAGCATGAAGGTATGTATGAACCATTTTGGCATAGTTTTTACCTCCTCAATATGAGCTCTCTCATCAACAAGTGTGATAATCATGTAAATTTGCATCAGAAATGGAATGATCTGCATCATCACATAAAACCTGCAAAGGCTAAGAAGTTGCCTCATTAGGACCATCACTAGATTCTCCACCTATAAAAAGAGGCAGCAATGTATCATACATGTCTTTGGAGCTAACATATGTCTCCTTAGTACATGAAAGTAATGGTTGAATAGCATCTTCCACAAAAAAACATCATGGCTAACCAAAATGTGTTAACGTTGTGCATGATATAGACAATAGCCTTGCTTTTAGAGTATTACCCAACAAAAATACATTTCATTGCTTTATCATCCAATTTTCTGCATTGTTGTTTAGGCACTAATACATAGGCAAAATAACAAAAACATGTAGATGAGCAACATATGGCTTGTAACCATGCCAAGCCTCATATGGAGTGATATATTGTAGTGTTTTAGTGGGACACTTGTTAAGTACATATGTTACACAAATAACAACCTCAAGCAAGAAACTATATGATAAAGACTGACTCTTGACCATACATCTCACCATCTCCATGAGTGACCTATTCTTTCGTTCAGTAACTCCATTCTTTTGACGTGTATAGGGCACTACACATTGATGTTTTATCCCACGTTCAACATAAAATGCATTAAATTCAAAAGACATATATCCCCCCCCCCTTGAATATACCCATGCATGCCTAGAAAAAGCATCAATGAAAGTCACGAAGTGAAGATAGTTTCCAAAAGAAGGTGTCTGCATGAGACCACAGACATCACTATGTACAAGTTGCAATTTTTTAGTAGCTCGAACTGAACCCTCTTTTGGGAAGATGAACTATGCATTTTTCCCAAAATACAACCTTCACAAACATGTTTATCGGGTACCTCAAGTTTGGGCAAAGAGGACACCATTTCAAATTTCTGCAAGTGTAGCAAACTAGCAAAATTCAGATGACCAAAGCATGTGTGCCAAAGCTTTGCATCTGACATAGCCTGAGAATCATGTATTGCACATGCAGAATCATTCACAAATTTTTCATACTCTATGAGATTATATAGCTCATGACATAAAATGCCAGAAGCAATAATCATGTCTCCATTTGATAGATCATGAATTGTACATATGTCATCAACAAGTTTCACAACCAAGCCAATCTTCGCTAATGCAAAAATTGATAACATATTTTTCTTGGTCCCTGGCACAAATAAAGCATCTGACAATGTAAAAGAAATACCATCAAAAGTAGTCAAAATGATCTTGACAACTCACATAACAGGATAAGAGGAGTTATTGATGCATGTGATAGTATTCCTTGTAGGGGCAGGCTCAAGTGAAGTGAAGAAATTGCACTATGAGGTAATATGTTTGGTTGCCCCACTATCACAGTATCGAACATATGAGTCTACTACAAATATACATTGCTCATGAGAACATGGGTCAAAATTGCAAGCAGTAGTAAACACCCATTCTTGATTCTGCACTAGATTAGCAGACTCTATTTTTTATGTAGAGGCCTCTGCAACAACCATTCTAGCCTCTTTTTTCTTTGCCTCTTTTGTAGCCACTTTTGGATAGTTCTTTATGACATGATCATTTCCTTTACAATACTTACAAAAGAATTATACGTTTCTGATTTCTTCTCATCTTTGTCTTCCTTCTTCAAATGTGTAGCATTTACAGATGTGTGCTTACTAGTAGATGAGATCCATCTACCTTTGCCCTTCTGACTAGCCAAGAAATCTTGATATGAAATACGCATAATGGATCTGTTTTGCCTAGACCGATCTTCGTGCAACAGAATAGAGATTAAGGCATCAAATGTCAAGGCATTTGGATTGCCTTTAATCATTGAGTGAAGAGTAGAAAAAAAACTCTGATATAAATCAAGGAGACCATTTAGAACGGTCTACACAAGTGAGCTATGTGGTATAACTTTATCAACAGAAATCAATTGTTCCTTCAAGTCTTTGATCTTTGTCAAAAAACTATCCATAGAATGACCTTCATTCATGTGCTCACTCTCCAACTATTTTTGGAGGTAAGCAACACTAGTCTCATTCCTTGCTTGGTACAGAGTGATAAGTGTATCCCAAGCATCCTTAGTTGTTCTGCAAGAGCAAATGTGAGGAATAATGGCATGTTTGACAAACAAGGCTATCAATGCATGTGCTTGAGCATCTCTGCCATCCCAACAAATTCGCTCTGCAATAGGTGCAGGAGAAACCGCAGCACGAACATGAATCTGGATAATATCACCATCTTCGATGCCATCTGCATTAGCGTCAATACCGGTATCTGCAGGTGTAATAGGACCTTTTTCAACACCCTCTACAATGTTCCACAATCTTTTTGCAACCAATATATGATGCATCATTTAAGCCCATAATGGGTAATTTGTACCATCCAACTTATCCTCAACAACTAACATACGGAATACATCACTGCTTTTAGCCATGGCCACTCAGTAAAATACCTTGATGTAGAAAACTGACTGTATCTCAAAAAGTTGAACAGAACTACCCTGTTGAATTCTGCTAAACCTATATCAGACTTCGAGATGCTTATATTGGTGAACCAAAACCTGTATATATCTTTGGCACAAAAAGATGAAATAGCCTACATAAGCACTACGATAGTGCATTTGGAGGCCAAAACTAGCTTTGAGTGTGATTTTGGTGCCCATAAAACGAAGAGTTTTGATGCACACCAAATTTCATGCGAATTTGAGACTGTGACCAAAGGGGTGTTGATGATGCCCTATATGAAGCGGTGACTTTCTCTGATACCAATTATTGAAGTTTGAGGTCTACAGAAGCATGCGAACAACACAAGGATGAAGAAGAAGCTTGGAGCACAACACACAATACTGAATGTATTACCACTAGAATTTACAAAGATAAGTAACTTGTTAGTGCTATATGCATATATACAAGCCAGGGGAAGAAAACCTCCTAAAGAGAGAAAATTAAAGTACCCCAGTGGTCCTAGTGTGTTCACACACATCACTACCTAAATATATCAACAATGGAATAGATGCATAGACACATGCATTATTGATTTGCATTTATAAATCTTTTTATCCCTCATATTTATTTTCCTAGAAAAACTTATTATTCTTAGGATCAAGCAAGAAATTTTGCTTATACCGTTATCTTTGAAAACCATTTACAAAGTAAGAATATGATTGAAATGGATTATAGAAATGTTTTCAAAACCAAGTAACTGAAACCAAAGTTCAAAGATTTCTTTTGGTTATTTTTTATGTGGATTCCCAATGGACTAGAAAATCCTATCACTAGAAACCAAGCTTTTCGGCTTACTTCCTTTTGCGGAGTGATTTCTTTCCACATAGCTTGGCACTTCCCTATACATGAGTTGGATATTAAAACCGCACTTCTAAATGGTGACTTACATGAATAAGTGTATGTTTTCAGCCCCATAGATGTGTGCAAAAAGGGCATGAAAAAAGTGTGCAGAATGAAAAAGGCATTATATGTCATGAAGCACGCACCATGTGCTTGGTATGATAAGAAAAATGCCTACTTGCAAGCACATGATTTTGAGAACAATCCAACTGAGAGCACCTCATATGTGAAGCATGCAGAGGATGTAATTCTCATCATTGTTGTATATGTTGATTATATGCTACTCACTAGTCCTAATGAGCAACATATTGGGTAACTTAAGGCTGATTTGCATGCCTCTTTTGAGATGTTTGATTTGGGCATTCACATCATTATCTCGACATTCAGTTTATGCAAGACAAAGGAATAACTTTGTATCAAACAAAATATATTGACACACTATTGCAACATTTGCCTTTTGTTCTTGATGATTGCAAACCTATTGTAGTCCCATGGAAATAGGCTTACAATTGAATCTTTCATGGTACTTGAGGTGCATTTGATGTTGTTATCTATTAGTAGGTTGTTGGATGAATTGACTTATGCATAACATGGCCTGATATTTAGTTTGTTGTCTTGTAGATGAGTAGGTTTATGCATTGCTCAGGTTCCAAGCATTGGCAGCTGCTTAAATGCATCATTTGCTACTTCAATGGTACACAGCTACTTGGATTTTTTTATTTCAAGGGGGATCACTATCACCAGATTTACATGCTTCTGTTGGTCAATCTTTTGCCACCACCATCTTTACTGAAACTGAGAGTGCATTGGTAATTGTGAGGAACCCTATGTTTCATGCTAACACAAAGCACATTGAGGTGCACTTGCATTATGTCAGAGAGGTTCTCTGCTAGAGAGATCAAATTGGATGATGTGATCACATGATAATTTTGTTGATCTTTTCACAAAGGCTCTACCTAGCAAGAAGTTTGAAGCAAAGCGTTGCCATTAATTCCTTTTGCGGATTTATTTCTTTCCACATAGCTTGTCAATTCCTTATACATGAGTGCCAACTCCTTGTTCACTACATGATCCCAAGGGGGATTTGTTGGTATATTTTGGTAGTGATATGTGTGAACATACTTAGGAACACAAGGACACTTTTTCCCTACTTAGGAGGTTTTTTTGCTCGCTTGAATATATGCATATATCTTGATGTGTGAAACATCACAAGAAATAAATTAATGTGACACTAGAACACCTCTATGGTCACCATTAACTCAATGCTTCTCCAAACTTTGAGAAAAGATTGCTTAAACTAAAAACTTTGCTTCTACAAAACTTTCTAGTTATTGAAATGACATACCTTCACTCTTTCATTTATTTCTCTTAGCACATATATTATTTCTCCAAGTTCTTTTTGTGGATGAAAATAGAAGAGTAGAGCTTTCCAACAAGATATTAGTTCCAAGAAACACATCTCTAGAACTCAAGGTATGGCCTTCATAAGATCACCCTCTATGAGTTGTCAAAACTGGAAATTTTGCCTCTTTTAGTAAAATTGATGCATGAATTGTGACAAAACTCTCACTACATAACTAAGATCAGGTCTTGTTAGTGTAGCATAAATCAAAATACCCACAAGAGATTGATACTTCCTCATATCTTTATATTTTGCACCATCATATTTACTGAGCTTGTGGTTGACTTCCAGTGGAGTTGCAGCTTCTCTGCAATTTTCCATTCCAAACTTCTTCAACAAGTTCAGAAGATAACTTTCTTGTGATACATATATGCCATGATCTGTATAAGTAACTTCCATTCCAAGAAAGTATGATAACTTTCCTAGATCACTGATCTTGAACTCTTTCCCAAGTAATCTCTTTACCTCCTTGATTCCTTCATGTGAAGTACATGTGATTATAATGTCATCTACATAAATACAAATGTAGATTGTACCTTCCTCTGTTCTTTTGATGAGTAGACTTGGGTCTGCTTTTGAACTTTGATATCCAAGATCATTGAGATACTTCACTAGTCTATAGTTCCATGCTCTTGGAGCTTGCTTCAATCCATAGAGTGCTCTTCTCAACCTGCAAACAAAATTTGGATACCTGGGATCTATAAACCCTTGAGGTTGTTCCATTTATACCTCATCTGATATGTATCCATTCAAGAATGCATTCTTTATATCCAACTGACTTAGGGTCCATCCTTTTGAAGTTGCAATAGCAATGATTGTCCTTATAGTTGACATCTTAGCTATAGGACTGAATGTCTCATCATAATCTATGCCATAGGTTTGGGCATAGCCTTTCACCACTAGTCTAGCTTTGTATCTGGCTATACTTCCATCTGCAAGCTTCTTCACTTTATAAACCCATTTATTTCCAATTACTTTCTTACCATTTGGTTTCGGAACAAGTTCCCATGTCTTGTTCTCCTCAAGTGCATTGAATTCTTCCTTCATTGCATCTTCCCATTGCTTCTTACCTTTTGCTTCATCATAGTTCTGAGGTTCTTCATCATCTTTGACCATATATGCATAGCTCTTCTGAGTTATGTAAGAAGTATCATAAGAATACCTTTCTGGTTGCTTTCCCTGCTTGACCTTCTTGTTTGACATTCTTAATAAGTGTTTGGATACACTTCTTCATCAAATATAGGAGCTTCTTCATGTTAATCCACTTCTGGGTGTATTTGCTTGCGTATAATCTTCATCTTCATTCACCTGCACAATTGATTTTCCTTTCTCACATCTTCTTACCTCTTCTTGAAATTCTTCAACTCTGTGACTTTGATCTGCATACCAACTTTTATGTTCATCAAATGTAACATCTCTAGAAACAAGAAATTGTTTGGTTAGAGGATTCCACAACTTGTAACCCATCTGCTTTTCATCATAACCAATGAACACATATTTTTCTACCTTTGGTTCAAGTTTATGTCTAAGTTGTGATGGCACATAAGCATATGCAATTGATCCAGACACTTTACAATGATCTAGTGTTGGTTTCTTACCCCACCAAGCTTCATATGGAGTCATTCCATTGAGATCTGCACATGGTAATCTATTCAAAAGATATGTAGCTGTATTTACAGCCTCAACCCAAAGATAATTTGGACAATTCTTCTCCTTCAGCATAGCTTTAGCAAACTCAACCAAAGTCCTGTTTCTTCTTTTTGCTACACCATTTTGTTGTGGTGTATACCTGCACGTTATTTCTCTCTTATTATCTGCATTCCAAAGATAATCATTGACCTCTTGGGAGAAGTATTCTCCCTCTCCATCAAACCTCAGTCTCTTAAGCTTTTGACATGTGACTCTCTCTGCATATGCATGAAAATGCTTGAAAGCTCCAAAGACTTCTGATCTTTTCTTCAAAACATATAAAGTTATCCATCTTGCAACATCATCAACGAAAAGAACATCATACCTTGATCCATTGATAGATCCTTCTTTTGTTGGTCCCCATACGTCTGTATGAATGAGCTCTAGTCCTGCATCATGTTTGAATCCTTTCTTTTGAAATGGTAACCTATGTGCTTTACCCATTTGACATGCTTCACATTTATAAACCATATGTTGACTTTGCTCATTTGGTAGTCCTAGTATAGACTGATTTGCAACCATAGCTTTAATTCCTCTTTCATTGAAATGACCTAATCTCTTATGTCAGAAATCAAGTTCTATAATCACTCCATCGTGTGTGAGCAAAGCTTGACCAATGTTCCCTTGCACTCTTAAAGTAAAGAGTCTACCTTCTTTCTTACCACAAACAATCTGATTATATCCATTCTCTAGATCTTCAACAAATACTCCTTCATTTGTAAACCTGACTTGAGAACCTTTTCCAACTATCTGTCCCACACTAATCAAGTTTTTAGGTATTGTGGGAACATACAAAAAATTGGTTAGCAAATCTGCTCCACTCTTGCATTTCACTTTTCCAATTGAATGTACACTATGTCTTGTATTATCACTTGTTTGAAATGTATGACTAGAAATGCCTTTTTTCCAATTCTGACATCAATTCTATGTTTCTTGACAAATGATTAGAACATCCAGAGTCAATGTAAAATACCTTTAGATCTTCTTTATCTGATGTGCTGATTGAATTCATCATTAATGATGTATGACTTTCATTCTGTGTGTCATTTGCATAATTATAGTAGGTGATGTTATAGGATTGATTCTGTCCCCAACTTCTTCCTCCACCTCTACCATAGCCTCCTCTTTGACTTTGTCTACCTCTTTGAAAATTACTTTGATATTAAAGTTTTATAAAAAACTTTACACATTTGATTAGTCAATGAGTTTGTTATAGACTTTTTTGAGTAGTGGCTGTCTTCAAAGTTAGTGTAAATTTTGATAATTTGGCAATGGTCTTCCATAATTGATCAAGGTTTTGAGTTATTCTTGATATAGAAGTGTTCTAACATCAAGGATAGCTTGTTCTTTTGGAGATTAACACTCTCCATCAATAAAAAACATGTGATCATTCATAGAAAGAAAAATGTAAAAGATTGTTTAAAGCTTTTCACTTATCCTCAAATGACTATTCTTATTCTGGCATTGCATGAATGTCATAAATAATTCTCTTATCCTCACACCACATGAATGGTGTTTTTTGTGTGGTTCCTAAGGGATTATAGATTAGAATTATGCCCAAATCTCCACCTTAAGCCATGCATGGTGTTAAATGCCTCTCCACATAGGTTAGACAACCCCACATAGGACATATCCACACAAGATTACAAGTTCTAAGTAGGACATATTCACATAGGGTTACAATAGTCCATACAAGAAATATCTGTTCAAATATTTTTGTAGTGATGCATGTGAACACACTTAGAAGACAAAAGAGAAAGCGCTTGCACCCATTCAAAAAACACAGATTGTCCACAACTTAGTTTCTTGAGAGTTAGGAGCCTTTGAAAACCAAGAAAATAAGTCAAATTAATATGCACATATTTCCATGCTACATATCGAACATATATTGCATCACAAGTGCAAGGATAACACCTATGCAAGCCATTACTTGCAAGCTGTTCATGCTACAACTGATGGAAACACCAAGAAATGGGTCATTTAAATCACCTTCAATTATACTATATATTGAAGCTTACTAATGTTACATGAATATGAACACAACCTTTGTAAGCATGGAAAACAAACCAGAAATGGTGTGCCATCTTCATAACCCCCTAGGCAGGCTAATCATAAAACCAAGAATCCTCATCCTTAAAAAGACCACAAGGAAGTGTGGTGATGCTCCCCAAAGAGATCCCACCTTCCTAGCCATGAAGTGCATTATTCATCAGTTCCAACAGCCTTGGACACCCAATCCTAACCTAAGTATTGCCCACTATCATAGCATAGGAGGGAATGTTAGGCCCTTACACCTCAAAGCTTTATTATGAGCCTCTCATCATTGAAAGCATCATTCAACATGCAAGTCATTGCGTATTGCGCATTTCTACGGCTTTCTCAACCAAGCGGAGCCAAAATCATTAGTAACATTAGTCTGTGGCCATGGACATGATCCCCAGAATGGACATCCATAAGAATCCTACTAGGGTAATCCAAACATTATTTTCAGCCAATGAACAAGACATTATAAACTTATTCTCAAAGTCTAATGATCATGTGAAGCATCTAGAAATGATGGTTACTTTTTCATAAGTTTAAAATCATCATAGAATATAGCTCAAAAAATATGCCATGATGCATGAGGGGCATAAAAATTGATTGGAAACATCCCCTACTATGTGAGTATCATAGGGACCCCAACACCTTAAAAACAAGTTCCAAATAGCCATAAGCATACGGTTTGTTTTGCACCTGCAAAGCTTTTAGTCACCTATGTAGAAAAGTGGAACAAGGTTCAAATGGGAACTGTGTGAGCATTATTTAAACATGAGCATGTCAAAAATTATCAATGATTCCTGTTCTCCTTTACATGTATAACAACAGGGTCAAATTTGAAACCTTTAATTTATGTAGGCCAAACAAGTTCAAGCACTTGTACGTAGTTAAATAGTGAAAAATTGAGTGATGGCTTAATGAGAGACTTCACCAATCTCATATCCTTACCGACTTTGATTTTCTCATATAATGTCAGTGAGTGGTCGACATGAATGTATCTGCAATACTTTACCTCATCATCTGTTACACACAATAAGCAAGTTGGAAAATTGCACCTCTTTGACAGAGTTGTGGTATACATCAAAACAACATAACATGGACCTCATGCAAGGTTCATATCAAATCTAAGAATGCACCGAGAAACATGGACACAGTCACTTTTGGGTCAAATACACATCACAACAACATATCTTCCCCTCCTAAAAGACATAACAAGAAGGAAACTGGTAGCTTCAGATATTTCATAGCAATGAAAGTCATAAAGAGATACACCTCAACTAGCTCTCTGAGCCGGACAAGTCTTAAGTAGATGTTTTCCTTTTTGCCATGTTGATGCAAAAACCAAAGACCTCTCTGTCAGAGCAACCTCTTCTTGCAAACACCCAGTGGTCATCTTGCTATCACAATGAAGAAAAGATGACATCTGAAGACGTGTTTATTCAATGGGGAGGAGCAGTAGTTCATGTAAATCTTATCACCAAAGTTAGCCACTCTTGGTGGACTGCATCAAGGGAAGTTGTCACTTTTAAGTGTAAAGGAGATGTTACATAAATGACAGGACGAGCGCCTAAGCTTCTTCTACTACTGCTCTTGACAGAGACACGTCTTTTGAGTTTGATAATTGGCACATAACCTTTGTTGGGATCTACGAGATCACATAGAGTTTCCATGTGCAACAATAAAGTCATGACACAACCCCGCTCTGAACAGATAAAAATAGAGCATGGACCATTATTCCTTGAGTATTCATGTCTCCATTCACCAATTTTGTTTGAGGTTGGACACCATCAGCAACCATTTCTTTTCATCGCCTTAACCAGCTTCTGAGGCTTCTTGCCATCATTCGAGAAGTGTCTTCATGAAGAGCATAGGAAAGGGGCGGCCAAACAAGAGGCCATAGGCATGTTGTATACAGGTGGAGTATTTTCCTGATAGACAGATGGATGAAAAGGGAGGAGCATGGAGGGTGGGAAGGAAGCCCAAAGGGGGAAGCATACAGAATTTCCCTCCCAACCCGCCAGTAAAATACATAGATGAACCTTCTGTAGAAGCAGTCAGAAAGGCAATAGAGGGAGGTGTGGAAAGATGGGAGGAGGAAGCCCCCAACCACACACATAGGGGTGAAAACATGTTAATGGTTACAAAAAAGTGATGTCCAGGACATAGTTAATTAGCTGGAAGAACCCGATCCTTCTTAGCTGAACATCGTGCAATGGTTATTGAAAGAGGAGTAAAAGCGAGGTGGTGGGGCGAGAGTAGGCGGCAGTATGCATGCTGGAGTGTGGCGCGTTCATGACATGGATTTTTCTGCTTACTGCAGGTTGAAGAGTCCGCTGCAGTACCTCATCTCGCCTGGGAGTTTTTTTGCATAGCTGATTGTTGTCTTTGGCAGCCATACATTCCTTATGTAGCATGCAAGGTAGAAGTTTTCTTAGCTGTTGTTTTGTTGATCATGTGTTGTTGTAACGAGTCACGACCAAATCTTTCAGCGATTGTCTTGATGGGCAATGGAAGACGTACGTGCGCAACACAAAATCGGAGGTGTTAATCAACTCTAAAGAATCGGTTCTCACATTTTCTTCTACTCATTGTGCTTCAGGTTCCCTAACTTTCACGCTGCCAAGAATAGGGTCGACCCAAAAGCTCTGTATTGGATATTATTAGCCCAAGTTGAAGTGGAAAATCGACTCTATTAAGAGCCAGAAACAGACCTTGGAAGCCACCACCAGCATGTATCCTTGGAATAGAAAAGACATTACAAAGCTTGATGCGATTTCTGTGGGTTGCAAAGTAGGAATGTGTTGTATAAATCATGGGTTAGACCCTCCAAAAGGAACCCATGTTTCTTGGATTTAACCCTTGAGGTTTTATTTCATAGAAGTCTCAATTGAAGGGTTTATTACCTTAGGAAATTAACCTAAGTGAATAAAACCTTAGTCTTGGGAGAAGCTTCTCCCAAGTGACACCTTGACTCGTACGTGAAAGAAAGACTTCAATTGAAATAGAAGCCATGTGATTCTCTTTGGAAAGTATCCACATGAAGGACACTTGGAAGGACACGGCTAAAAAATTAAGACATGCAACTCTTGGACCTTTGGTATATATATGGGCGGAGTTGGATGGGTGGATATGTACTCACTCACTCTCTGGTGGATGCTATACTCTAGGAAGGAGTTTTCACAATAGTGGTAATCAGAGCCAAGTTCTTTTTCAAGTACTTGTAGTGTTTCTTGATTCATGTGCAGACAATCTTCTTGAGGCTATAGTAAAATTCGAAGTCAACTGTGTAACTGCGTCGCTTCTTCTCCACTCTCTTTCGGTTGAAATTCGCACCTGTCTTGGGTATTGCCGCATGTGCTCAGTAATGGCACATTGGTACCTACTTAAGCTCCAGGTAGGTAAAGCCTCAGTCATTTAATGGTCAAAGAACCTCCAGCCGATGGAGCCCACGTGTATAGTTAAAGATCGCCATCGACTCAGAAGTTAGCGCCGCCGTCGAGTTCTACAGACTGAGAAGGGTCGCGTCATCCCCGGACTTTCTGGCCTTGCTTTATCACACCTCACACATATCATACATCAAACGAGTGCCTTTCTTTATTATTGTGAGCATCCGCTGCTCACGTAGCTTTTCAGCTGCCTAGCGAGGCCATAGAGCATTTACTACGATCTCAGAGAAGTACACGTTTGGCGTCTACCTCGATTGAAGAGGGGGGAACATGTGTAGGTCGGCGACCAGAACAGTTATGAGCTTTCTCTCTCTAGACGATAGCGTCTGAGCATCACCATCAAATCTCTGGAGTCTTAAAGACTTAAGGTACAATCATTTTAAAACCATTCCCCCCCCCCAGCCAACCGATGGCCAAGGAGATTCTCGAGCCAGCCGAAGACCAGAGAATAGGGCCTTCTCTTAACTAAATTAATGGCCTGACTCCTGAAGAAAACTCCACTGCCGACGGACGATCGACTCCTCTGCCGACGGAGGACCGACTGTTGTCAAGAAAGGACAATTCCTTCACATGCACCATAGCTTAGAAGGGAATCTGAATTTACAGTTGAAGATATTTTCTGAAGTCGACTTAAAATCGAAATTTTTATGGTGAAACTCTGAAGTTTATTTTGCTGCACACATGGAAAAATAAAGACCCATCCCCCCTCAACAGAGGCCATCTAATGATCAACATTCGAGGAGTTTCAACAAAATCCACAAGTTTCATCGATTGAATCTCCAAAGAAGATCACGTGATTTGAAGTCTTAGTGAATCGTCCAAGGCGGCCCAAGCTGACCTACAACTAGAAGCTGATATCAAAGAAAAAAATCATGGAAGTACTGGATTCAATTTTCATTTTCTTTCCTTAAGTATTAGAAACGGCATTTTCGTATTTCTAGTTGATTCCAAAGTATTCACTGAAGTATGCAGGATTCCTACGCAAGTAACATGTTATTAGACATACCTAGGCAGGAAGAGGATTATGCACCGCAGGAAGGGGGTAGAAAATTAGATTATACTCTAGGTCTTCTAGAGATAGGTCAAGAAGAAAGGCAAGAAATAAACATTTATAAAGAGTTGAATGGATTGGATGAAAAAATGAACGATATCCAAGTGGATATGTTCATTGTCAAAGAAATCCAAAATGAGATGGGTACCCTTCGAACTTCAATTAATGAAGTTAAAGGGAAGATGGAACAAATTCTTAATACGATTTGTCCATCTTTACCCTTACCTGCCCAAATGGGTTCCTTGTCTATTCGACCAAGGAACCCATCATCTAGTAAAGGAACTGATGCCCCTTTACCCTTGCATAGTAATGTATCTTTAAAAAATAAAGATAATGAAGTAAATCCTCCTCATACTGCCATTAAGTCTAGAAGCCTGTCTTTTCCAAAAGACTTAAAACCACCTCAATTTTCAGGGGAAGATAAAGACCGAAACAAAGATGCAGTCTTGACATTTTTAGAAAAATGGCAAGACTTGCATCAGTTAAAAAGCACCCCTGAAGCTTATCAAGTCTTAGAAACAAGTTTATCACTTGGACGTAAGGCTTATAAGTGGTGGATGAGCTTAAAGGAGGCTCAAAGAATCCCGAAAACTTGGAATCAATTTGAAGAATTCTTCAAAAAATAATTCTTACCAGAAAATGAGGATGAGCGAAATTGGGAAGAATGGGATAAATTCCTATAGAGAGGACATCCCCTTTCTCTATATATTTCTCATTATCGAGAAATAGTACTTAAATTGCAAAACCTAGATGACTTTCATAAGGTAAGAGGTTTCATCCGTGGTCTCGACAAGCAAGCCAAACATGAAGTGAAAAGAAGTGCTCCAAAAAGTTTAGAAGATGCTATCAAGTTAGCACAGATCTATGAAGATCATGCTAAAACTGGAACACAACCACTTCATCTTGTCGGATACAATAAAAAATTTAAACCAGGTAAAAGAAAGCTAGGCACATTCAAAAAAGATGACTTTAAAACCCCTAGACCTTCGCAACCTAGGCTAGATCCTGAGGTTTGGGAAAAAGCAAAAAATGAGAATCTTTGCTTTAAGTGCCTTAACCTAGGACATCTTAGTAAGAATTGCATGACTAGGGGACAACAAAAAGCCACCGTGAGATAAGAGGGAAAGAAAAGATAGAAATACACTTAGTCCAAACATTGAATCTCGAAAATAGTAAAGTTTGGAAAAAAGTGGAAGTCCTTCACGAAGACTACAAGCATCAGTGTTGTTTGTCTGACTCAATGTGGGTCCAAAACCAGTTTGGACCTCATGACTTGGTCAAACTTCATGCTTGCATAAGTGGTGAAAAGGCCAGAGTCATGATAAACGACTCGGCCACCCACAATTTCCTAAACTACTCCCTGGTGAAGAGATTAAAGTTGCCCCAGCAAAAGTCACCTCATCAGTATGTTGTATCTATGATGCAGCGTCAAGACAAGAAAGTCTGGGATACTATGATCTGTAATCTCGAAATAGAATTTCAAGGTTATAAAGATAAATTAGACTTTCAGATCATGCACATGGAAAGAACTGATGTGGTTTTGGGTAGAGAATGGCTTTGGGGTTTAGGAAAACACTTAAAAGAAGCTATCAGCTGAATACTTTGGAATTTGAGAGAAATGGAATCCATTATCTAATTCAAGGAGAGCATGATGTGCCTAGTACTCCTTAGATTTCTAGCATGGAGTTGAAAAAACTTGTAAATACTCAAAAAGCAAAAGTTTTCATGATACTTCCAACTGATGTAAAAATTGTACATAATATGAATCCAGTTTCTTATATCTTGTCTCCCTTATCTGAACATGAAAGGTTTAAATTTAAGTGTTTAATAAATAATTACCGGGATGTTTTTCCAAAAGAACTTCCCCATGGCTTACCTCTTTCTCGTGGGCAAGTCGACCATGCTATAGACTTGCTCCCAGGAACTAAGCCTATATGTAAATTCCCTTATAGACTCCCTTTTTCCTAGCAGGCTGAAGTAGAAAAGCAGTTAAATGAATACCTAGTTAAGGGATTCATTCAGCCTAGTCTTTCACCCTGGGCAGCACCCATTCTTTTAGTCAAGAAAAAATATGGATCAATGAGACTATGCATTGACTATCGAGCCTTGAATAAAGTTACGATCAAGAATAAATATCCAATGCCCCGAATCAATGATCTATTTGATTAATTAAAAGGAGCTAAGATATTTTCAAAACTTGATCTCCTTCAAGGATATCATCAAATTAGAATTAAATTTGAAGATGTTCCTAAAACAACTTTCAGAACTAAATACATGCATTTTGAGTTTTTAGTCATGCCTTTTGGACTAACAAATGCCCCAACCACATTCATGACATTAATGAACACTATATTAAGCCCTTATTTAGGGAAGCTTGTAGTTGATTTTCTTGATGATATTCTTGTCTATAGTCAAGATGTAGCCTCTCATCTAGAACATTTGGAAAAAGTTTTCCAAGTTCTAAGAGAAAATAAATTATTTGGAGAAGAAGATAAATGTGAATCCTTTTCATTAGAAATCAGATATCTTGGATTCAGGTATTATATCTGATAAAGGGATTCAGGTAGATCTTGATAAGGTCCAAGTTATTCCTAACTAGCCTCACCCTAGAACTATTACAGAACTTCAAAGTTTTTTAGGGTTAGCAGGATACTATAGAAAATTTGTACCCAACTTTGCAAAAATCTCAACCCCTTTATTTGAGAAATAAAAGGGTAAATCCAAAAGCCTCACTTGGGAGAAGGAACAGGTTGAAAGTATGGAAATACTTAAAAGAGCCTTAGCTTCAGCCCCGGTTCTACAGATAGTAGATCCAAATGAACCATTTGTAGTTGAAACAGATGCTAGTGATCTAGCAATAGGAGCTGTGTTGATTCAAAATGATCGACCAATTGATTTTGAAAGCCAAAATCTAAATTCAGCTCAAAGAAATTATTCTACCTATGAAAAAGAGCTTTATGCAATTGTGCATGCTTTGAAAAAATGGAGACATTACTTGTTTGGTGCCAAGGTACTATAGTTTTTTATCAAGCCAGTATTAAATGGTTTGCAAGCCAATCCGAATTATCAGGTAGAAAAGCTAGATGGGTCGAATTACTCCAAGAATTTGATTATGAACTCAGATATAGAAAGGGAAAATTTAATATTGTGGTAGATGCATTAAGCAGGATGTCCATGTTAAATTCTTTGAGTTTCATACAAATTTCTAATGAGTTAGTAACACTCATGAAGGGCAAGTATCAAGAGGATACTAGTGTTAATGAAGCCTGGAAGAAGGTTTCTACTCCATATACAAACTTATCAAATGAAGATAATTTTAAACATTACAGTATTCAAGATGAATATCTATTATACAAAGGAAAGATGTGTGTTCCTTGTAATTCCAAACTTAGAAAAAAAGTTTTGTTTGAATGTCATGATGCCCCAAGTGAAGGACATCCTGGAATCAACAAAACTTATGAATTAGTAAAAAGGCAATTTTACTAGCCTAGTATACATAAAGATGTACATAATTATGTACTTAGATGCACCAAGTGCCAAGTTAACAAAGCTGAAAAGTTTAAAATAGGGGGTTTGTTGCATCCCTTAGAAATTCCAAATGGAAAATGGGAAAGTATTTCCATGGATTTCATTACATGCTTGCCATGTACCCCTAAAGGTCATGATGATGTTTGGGTCATAGTTGATCGATTGACCAAAATGGCTCATTTCATACCTACTCGAACTATAGTAAAAACTCCAGAATTGGCTAAATTATTCATAGAACAACTGTATAGACTCTATGGATTACCTCAAGACATAGTGTTTGATAGAGATAGAAAATTCGCTAGTCATTTTTGGAGAGTTGTATTCAGTCGGTTAGAAACTAAGCATAATTTGAGTACTGTTGAATATCCTCAAACGGATGGTCAAACGAAAAGAGTCAATCGAATACTTGAAGATATGTTACGAACATACATATCTTCTACCCAAACTAACTGGGAAGACTATCTACCGATAGTAGAATTTTCTTACAATAGTGCAAAGCATTCTGCAACGGAATATAGTCCTTTTATGTTAATGTATGGGTTTCAACCTAGAGCACCCTATGCAGTTGGACTTCAAAACAAAAAAGTCTAAGCAGCAAAAGATTTCTTAGAAGATATGAACTTTAAGCTAAAACTAGCCAAGGAAAACCAGAGGAAAGCCCAAGATAGAGCTAAATCTTTTAGCGACCCTAAAAGGTGAGATATTTCCTTTCAGGTTGGTGAATTAGTATATCTTAAAGTTCCTGAGAAATCTGAAACATTAAAAACAGGACCTTGTCCTAAACTCTCTCCAAGATTTTGTGGCCCTTTTAAGGTTCTTAAAAGAATCGGGAATTTGGCATATGAGTTAGAACTCCCAGAAGATTGTTTACTTCATCCAGTATTCCATGTAAGTCAACTAAAAAGAAAACTCACTGAACAAGACAATCTTGTATCTTCGGATACAATCATTCAACCAATCTCTCTTCTTAACATCCCTCATGAACCTGAGAGAATACTATGCACTCGAGATAAGAAAACAAAAAATCATCTATACAAGGAGTGCCTAGTTAAATGGAGGGATGGAACTGAGGAAAATGCCACTTGGAAACGAGTAAGTTCCATAAATAAAAGATTTCCCTCTTTTTTAACTATGAGTTAAAAATGAGGAAAGTATCTTTAGAGAGTGAGTCCATGATCAAAAGAAATGAATCATGGTGCACGGGGGAATACTCCACATAATATACCAAAGCACATTTTCGAGGACGAAAATGTTAAAGGGGGGAAGAATGTTTAGACCCTCCAAAAGGAACCCATGTTTCTTGGATTTAACCCTTGAGGTTTTATTTCATAGAAGTCTCAATTGAAGGGTTTATTACCTTAGGAAATTAACCTAAGGGAATAAAACCTTAGTCTTGGGAGAAGATTCTCCCAAGTGACACCTTGACTTGTACGTGAAAGAAAGACTTCAATTGAAATAGAAGCCATGTGATTCTCTTTGGAAAGTATCCACATGAAGGACACTTGGAAGGACACATGGCTAAAAATTAAGACATGCAACTCTTGGACCTTTGGTATATATATGGGTGGAGTTGGATGGGTGGATATGTACTCACTCACTCTCTGGTGGATGCTATACTCTACGAAGGAGTTTTCACAACAGAATGCTTTTCCAACTCCCTACGTGGAGCATTCATGACGTGGGTTTTTTTGCGTGCTGCATGTTGGAGAGTACGCCGCAGTACCTCATCTCGACTGGGAGTTTTTCTGCGTGCTGTATGTTGAGTGGGGAACAGTGAGAGGGACTCCATCACTATAGGCATTTTTTCTGCATGCTACATCCTGAGTGGGGAATATTGATAACTATTTTTCTACGTGCTGAATGTTGGAGAGTATGCCGCAGTACCTCTTCTCACCTGTGAGTTTTTCTACGTGCTGCATGTTGAGTGGGAACAGTGAGAGGGACTCCATCACTATACATATTTTTTCTACGTGCTGCATCTTGAGTCTATACAGATAACTATTTTTGTGCATATCACATATTTTGGTTTGGAGATCACTCCTAAAAAGGTAATCCGCTTCTTCATATTTGATGACAAGAAGCATGACACCTGTTTTGTGCAACACTGTTTCCAATTACATTGGCAATGGTTGAGAGAGCTAAATCTTGACTTAAGCCAACATTGGGTATGGTGAGATGGTGCAGCTTCTCGTTGTAAAGACTGATGACATTGATTTTACGGTGATGTGTGGGCTCTTGGCCCCTTCACATTTTGTACAATTTCCTCATTAATCTACTTTTTTCTTATTCTCTAAAAAAAAGGGAAGTTATATACGAGTAACATCTCAGATTGTGGATGATTATTGCAAGTTTAAAAGTATGCCTAACAATGTCCATTTAGTTTCATATTGTTCATTCATTGTATCTAACATCTGAGGTTTTGGATGATTCTTGTAGGTTTAAAAGTAGTATAACAAGTCTACATATGTAAGTGATGGAGCACATAATGATATCAGGTGAGCATACTCAATGTAAAGTCAATATAATAAAGTGGATTGATGAGTGGTAGATGTTATTGTATTTATGGTTTCTTCATCATTTGTAGTGTGTTGATGTAGGGCAATCTCAGACAAGTGAACTGATGGAAGTTAATACAATACCAGTAGTGGATAGTGATCAGCAAGCATTAAGGTGTTATTGGAAGGAAAAGAAAAGGAAATATAGAGACACAAGGTCGGCCACTAATGTGGAGGGTAATGCTAATTGCAGTTCAAGCAACTTGGATGGCATTGTGGATAAGATCATCAAGTATTTTAAAAATCAAACTAGAAACTTATGTTGTGAAGATAAAATCGAGGCATTAAATAGGATGTTGCACAGTCCATGTATTGGGAAACTTTTTGATGCAATGGGCAGTAACAAAGATCTTGTAACATGTGCCCTTTTCATCAATCTTCGGAATACACTGCAAAGTATGAGAAAGAAGTTTGATGACCTTGTGTTGAAGAGATCAACATTGATGATGGCTCTAAATACTGATGCATATTCATCAACAAATCAGATAAATATTTCAAGACTTTCTAGGGTATTGGGAGTAAGCAAGAAAATCATCTACGATACGATTGGATGGTTAAGTACAGCTGAGTCTGATCATAGTTTTTTGAAGGCAACTGGTAGGGCAACACGTACCACATATATCACACAAGAGGTCAAGCATTTGATTATCATGTTATGGACAACAAAGAGCAGGGTATCACCAAATAAGAAGGATATAAGCAGGACCCAACTTGGCAGAAATCAATATTTGGAGCATCTTGTTCACCTTCTTGATGTATCTCAGGTAATTTATTTTCAATCATCAGTTAACGATTTTAGCTAATTATACAAGAAACAATAACAAGTAACTTATAGTAAGAATCTAATAGTAATAGCTAACTAGTAACAAGCTATTTAGAAATAGCTTATTACAAACAACTAACCAAGAAACTGGCTCTTAAGTAATAGCCAATTAGTAACAAGGTAATTAGTAATAGCTAATTACTAATAACCATCCAAGAACCAACTACTTAGTAATAGCTAATTGGTAACAAGATAATTAGTAATAACTAATTACTAACAACTCACCAAGAAGTAGCTACTTAATAATAACAAACTCTTAACAAGCTAAATAGTAATAGCTAATTACTAACAACTAAGAACCTGCTACTTGTAATAGGTAACTACTAACAAGCTAATTAGTAATAGATAATTATAAACAACTAACCAAAAACTAGCTACTTAGCAATAGCTAATTAGTAATAGCTAATTACAAACAACTAACCAAGAACTAGCCCCTTAGTAATATTTAATTACTAACAAGCTAATTAGTAGTAGATAATTATTGACTAACTAAGAACTAGCTACTTAGTAATAGCTAATTGGTAACAAGCTAATTAGTAATAGATTATTAGTAATAATTAATTACAAACAATTAACCAATGACTAGCTACTTAATAATAACTAACTATTAACAAGCTAAATAGTAGTCGCTAATTACTCAGAACTAACTAAGAACCAACTACTTAGTAATAGGTTACTAGTAGCAAGCTAATTAGGAATAGCTAATTACAAACGACTATCCAAGGACCAACTACTTAGTAATAGCTAATTAGTAACAAGCTACTTAGTAATAGCTAATTAGTAACAAGCTAATTAGCAATAGCTAATTACAAATAGCTAACCAGGAATCAACTACTTAGTAATAGCTAATTAGTAACAAGCTAATTAGTAATAGCTAATTACAAACAACTAACCAATAACCAGCTACTTAGTAATAGCTAATTAGTAACAAGCTAATTAGTAACAAGCTACTTAGTAATAGCTATTTAGTAGAAGCTAATTAGTAATAGCTAATTACAAACAGCTAACCAAGAACCAACTACTTAGTAATAGCTAATTACTAACAAGCTAATGAGTAACAAACTAATTAGTAACAAGCTAATTAGTAATAGTTAATTACAAATAGCTAACCAAGAACCAACTACTTAGTAATAGCTAATTACTAACAAGCTAATTAGTAATAGCTAATTAGCAACAAGCTAATGAGTAACAAGCTAGTTAGTAACAAGCTAATTAGTAACAAGCTAATTAGTAACAAGCTAGTTAGTAACAAGATAATTAGTAACAAGCTAATTAGTAATAGTTAATTAATAACAAGCTAATTAGTAATAGCTAATTAGTAATAAGATAATTAGTAGTAGCTAATTACAAACAGCTAACCAAGAACTAGTTAGTAACAAGCTAAGTAGTAACAAGCTAACTAGTAATAGCTAATTACAAACAACTAATCAAGAACCAACTACTTAGTAATAGCTAATTAGTAACAAGCTAATTAGTAACAAGCTAATTAGTAATAGCTAATTACAAACATCTAACCAAGAACCAGCTACTTAGTATAGCTTATTAGTAACAAGCTAATTAGTAATAGCTAATTAGTAACAAGCTAATTAGTAACAAGCTAATTAGTAAGAAGCTAATTAGTAACAAGCTAAGTAGTAACAAGCTAACTAGTAATAGCTAATTACAAACAACTAATCAAGAACCAACTACTTAGTAATATCTGATTAGTAACAAGCTAATTATTAATAGCTAATTACAAATAGCTAACCAAGAACCAACTACTTAGTAATAGCTAATTGCTAACAAGCTAATTGTTCTCAGTAATAGCTAATTACTGAGAACTAACTAAGAACCAGCTACTTAGTTATAGCTTATTACAAATAGCTAGCCAAGAACCAGTTACTTAATAATAGCTAATTACTAACAAGCTAATTAGTAATAGCTAATTACTGAAAACTAACTAGTAACAATCTAACACCTTGTAACAACTAACCACCAACTACTTAGTAATAGCAAACTAATAACTAGCTAATTAATGACCACTAATAACCACTTGTTTGGGTAATGTAGATGGAGCTATTTATACGCTTCAAACAATTGCATCCAATGATAAATATCCAGCTTCGAAAGTTCAAATCATTGAAGCCATATTTTGTTAAGATATTGAAAGACAGATTCACATGTTGCTGCATTTATCACGTTCAAATATCATACCTTAAGAATGCAATCAATCTCCTACGTCAATCATGCTCGGTCGTGCATAGCTGTCTTTGTAAATGTGATTGTTCTATTTGTCAAGTGGGGAAGACATCAAGGTGCAATGCTTCAGCAACTACATTTTGAGTGATTAGCAACATTATAGAGAGTATTCTATGTCCACATCAAAATGATACCACATTCCACTAGTACAAATGTGTGATGGGTGAGTGCTCTGATTGCAGAGTAGGAAATTTTAAGTGGTGTCCGAGAGAGACTATCATTGAGGAATATCATATTCGTGTAAAGATCTTTGAAGATGTCGAGTCAATGTATGAAGGACAAGTTCATAAAAGGAAAGAATTGATAAAGAGGGAGATGAGTCCTAAATTTGTAATAGGATTATTTGAGAAAACTCTAAAAAAATTTATCAAGCACAATTTCATTTATTTATGGCACGCGAACAAGTTTAAGATGTGTGTCTTTGAATTCCCAGGCGGTTGTGGTTTCAGTGGTTGATTTTCTAGAAAACTGTACATTCCACGAGCAAAATGAAATACAATCTATGCATTGGTGGTCTGTACAGGTAACTATTTTTGTGCATATCACATATTTTCATGTGGAGGGTATTCCTAAAAAGGTAATCCACTTCTTCATATCAGATGACAAGAAGCATGACACCCTTTTTGTGCAACATTCTTTCCAATTACATTGGCAATGGTTGAGAGAGCTAAATCTTGAATTAAGCCAACATTGGGTATGGTAAGATGGTGCAGCTTCTCAATTTAAAGCTAAATGTCCATTTTACTTCGTAGGAAGATATCCAGGGCTAACAGGCATGACTATGATATGGAACTTCTTTGAGTCAGGGCATGGGAAGGGAGAACATGATGCTACAGGTGCAGTTGTGAAAAGGGTGCTAACCCATGAACAACTTAAACCTAAAGGCGCAATGGTGAAGTGTGCTACAGATGTTGTGAAATTTATCACGGGACATTTGTCAGAGTCAAAAGGGAGAGATGTCACACGGGTCTTCTGGGAAGTGAAGATTGACGAATTCAACAGGGAGAAGGCTTGGGATTGTAAGGGGATATCTCAAGTTCGATCCTTGCATTCGATTCGTGGCTATTCAAGGTTAGGTGGACATTGCATTGATGTTAGAGAACTAACATGTTATTGCTTTCATTGTATCCATGGTTAGTGGAAAAGATGCGTCATTAAATGCCACGTTCAAAATTGGGCATACAATACTTTGACTCCTATCAGTGAGTCAGATGAAGTAGAAGACTCATCCTTTTCCAATTTTACATCTAAAGGTGATGGCAACTACCTATCAGATGCATTGGCAATGGATGACAACTTTGCAGTCAATGCAAAAGAGGACAATGATGAAGGTGCAGATTTCTATTTATTAAAGAGCACACAAGGAAAACAGTTCAGTCCGAAGAATGTAATGGATGCATCGAACAACATGATAGCTTCAGGAATATAATATGTGGTGGGTTTATTTTATGAGAGACTAGAAGAAAATGTATACAGGCTGTTAGAAACAAGACTACCAGCTTATATGTATTCCCATCTTGTAAGATGCATTAAAATACCCATGTCACCAGTCCACGATTTTATAGACATGTTTACCATAAATGGTGATGTGTATGAGGCCATTTATAATAGTATGCCCTGGAATTTGTAATACCCATGTGATGTTGGACAACTTTTTTTCTGGCACTATGTAGTACACGATTTGACTAGATAACTATAAACTAGTTTCTTCAGTAACCATTTCTGTGCTGAGAAGTTCAATCAAGTGGAACATCTGCTACCTCCCTAATAAAGCTGTTAAATGGATTGCTAGATCCCTGGATTCTTCTGACATATGGGCTAACCTCATAAAAAGAAACACTAAACATTTTATATAGAAAACTATAAATCATGGCAAGGTCATTCTTTATGGGATATTATTGTGTCTCCTCACTCTTTTGTTGTTGTAGGCAGTTCCCTTTGTTGTAGATTATGGAAGGCTTGGATGGAGGTTAAAAAGGCATGTTGCCCTAATGAGAATTACTTTACTCATTTTGAATTTTTTCTTCAGGAAAGCATCTGGATTGGATGGCTATCTTTGTGGAACAATTGCACAATGGAAATCAAAGAGCACAAGTGTTGCAAGAAGGGATACTCTAGCTGGAATGACCTCACTGTCAATGGTGGGGTCATTCAAGAGTGCTATAATGGATATCACTAACTTATCTCCTGCTTGTCTTCAGGTATTGTTGTTGCACAAAAAGGTGTTGCAAGAGAGGCTTCTTCAATGCACTTCCCATAGGCCTATTCACCTTGTTGATGTTGCCAGATACATGTTGCAGAAATTCAAGAGCTACAGAGGGTTCAAAGACATTGCAGTGAGGTGTCTTATTGCTATCAAGATAACCCCTTCTGAGGATTTTCAACTATTTAAACATCTATATAACACCTCCCCCAACCAGTGGAGAGATTCATTACTTAACTTGTACTCTAGTTCCAGATTTGACATAATTTTCTCATGTACATGAGCTTGTATATCACGAACCTTTGTATCTCTCTGACTTTTATCCTACCTAGATGTATGTCCCCTGCTCCAGCAGTATTTGCTGAGTATTTATTGTAATCTAGGACCCTTGTGTGGGATCCTGCCCTCTGTACACTTACACATACCATCATTAATCTAATCTTCTTGTTGACTTAAAAAGAGGGGTGGAGTGCTTATCTATATTTGGTGAGGGTTTGCCCCTAGCACAGTTTGTAACTCTTCTATATTAATATTCATTTTTTTTGTTCTCTCAAAAAAAGGAGTGTGGCTCAGTTCAGTTGGATTGGCTCTTCGCCTCTTGAGGCGGGGGTGGGGGTTCAATCCCTGGCTAGGGCAAGACACTATGTAGTTCATCTAACCCTTGCTTTGTGGGATACGGGGGGTCCTATTTGTACTATGCCTGTTCACTTGTACAATTGCAATTTCAAAATTAAAGTCTGGGGGAGTAGGCTTAGGCTGAATCTCCATTTCAAAAGGAAAAAATAAAAGCATGGCAACTTACCCCCCTCAGAACAAAACAGGAACCCATGAAACAAATGAATTGATGTGTGGGTGGAAGCATGATTTTGGAAGGAAATGCCATTTATGTTCCATCAGAATATTTTGAATCCACCCATAAACTTAAAACTTTTTTTTTATGGAAAACAGAGATTAAATTAAATTTAGGAAATATTGTACAGCTGCATAGGGGGCAGGCCCTCTTGGGAAAATACATCTTAGAGAGAGTGACTCTCCACTGTTGGTATCTAACATTACATATGATTTTTGAATACATGGCTTGATGCATAGGAGCATCAGAGATACTAGAAAGGTAGGCCTGTCGAGCAAACTTCATTTCTTTCCAACAATTGTAAATTTGATTCTTACTACCATCTCCAATGCATCTTTTATTTCTTCCAACCCAGATGTTCCATAATATTTGTGCTCTCCATGTGTCCTCTTTGTAGTGTTTGCACTTCTCTGTGGCTTTCAAGAGCAGCTCCCTCTGATCCATAAGCACCTGTTTACAACCAAGAGATAAATCAACAATGTCATTAATGAAGAAAGGATCCACAATATCCTGCCCAGACGTAAGGCTATTCCATGAGTTAAAAGCCTTTTTTCCTACACTTATTCATCTTAACAGGTAAAGGAGAAGCTTCTTCAACATTCACCCATCCAGTCCATAATGAGT
Source organism: Ceratopteris richardii (assembly GCA_020310875.1). Lineage (NCBI taxonomy): Eukaryota > Viridiplantae > Streptophyta > Polypodiopsida > Polypodiales > Pteridaceae > Ceratopteris > Ceratopteris richardii. Next base: position 51,668,469 of record CM035433.1, on the reverse strand, counting down.
CCTGTGACAAAAACTAGAGCTTAGAAGCAAACACTGGATTTAAGGTATAACCGTCTTTAACTTTCATCTAGGCATAGAAATACCTCTAATAATTCCTTGTTCAATTTTATCTTTGACTAACCATCCTAGAGCATCACTAGAAATAGCAAACAGAAGAGGAGCAAGGGGACAACCCTATCTAATAGATCTATAAAGATTGAAGGGTTGAGAAACAGAACCATTCATAGCCACCCTAGAGTTGGCATTACTCAGTGTTTTTGTCTATAATCTCGATTATGTCTGTAATCTCGATTATGTTATCGATGTATTCCATGATATATAGACAAACTCTCTTCATCAAGAGGAATTTATCTATCTATCTATCTATCTATCTATCTATCTATCATAGATAGATAGATAGATAGATAGATAGATAGATAGATAGATAGATAGATAGATAGATAGATAGATAGATAGATAGATAGATAGATAGATAGATAGATAGATAGATAGATAGATAGATAGATAGATAGGCAGATAGATAGATAGATAGATAGATAGATAGATAGATAGATAGATAGATAGATAGATAGATAGATAGATAGATAGATAGATAGATAGATAGATAGAGTTATGCTCAACTGTTGTTGCAATAAGATCAGTTTGAGTTGAAATAGGACATGTTTGAGTTGAAATAGGATCAGTTTGAGTTGAAACTGATACTTTATTTAGTTTTTTTTCTTTTTGGGCATCTTTGTGATCAACTTCTATTGCAGCCTAACATTGAATTGCTGAGGATGTAAGACTCTCTTTTGTGGCATCTTTGGATGGAACTTAGTTCTTTATCTAACCTATAAGCCAAACACCATTACAACTTACAATCAATGACACTGTTAGTCTATGGAAAAGAGTACAGAATAGGATAAATACAATCAATAACATTGTTAAAAAATAGGCTAAATACAAAATCCTATGAGAGCTAATCGATTTGGACAATGTCACGTGTGGATAGTAACCATTACAAAGAGGTGCTGTAAGAAGGTGAACAGTAGAACTAAATAGTGAAATCAGTTTCCTCACTTTGAAACTATTTACTACTATCCAAATCATATCATTGTGAAAAGGCATTATGAGAGGAACGATTGTAAAATTCATACAAATGTGTTCCTAATGTTTATGATGTCATTAAGACTTCAAATTATTTCCAAATTGGTGCTTAAGTTATGGAAAAATGCCATTTTGCCCATATAATACCAAAAGAAGAATTGTATACATCATTACAATTAATGACACAATTGAGCTATCAAATATGTACAGGGTATATAATACGAGGTAGAGACAACAAAATATTTTAATAACATCGACACAAAATAGGCTGATCACAAACTGTGATGATAGCTCATAGATTTGGATGATGCCACACGTCCGGATAGTAACCGTTACAAAGGACAATGATGTAAGAGGATGAACACTGGTACTATTCTTTCAAAAGATCCTCTATATCAGTTACAGTGCCTCCGTTCAAGTGTGACCGAGTAGTCTTCCGCCTTGTAATTGGGTGCAAATGGCTTGGCTTCTTCTGTCGTTTCATAGGTACTTGCAAATTTCTTTTTGCATTTTCCATAAACTGTGCTAGAGTGGCATCCTCTTGTACATGAACACCTACAACCTTTGTTGGGGGTTACAATAGTTTTGCTTCTAGGAGGTTTCATTTGTAGCATTCGTTTGAAGAACATCTCTATTTGGACTCCGATTAGGATCAAAAGTTGTATTCTGCAGATGACCTTTGTTTGAACAAACAACGGGGTCATTATCAACTACCGAGTTGTGACTTGCTAGATGAATATATGAGCTGCTAACTGGATCAAGAACATTCTCAATCATTCCATCTAGACCACTATGAAAGTCAATGCATGTGGACTCTACATCATGCATGTTGTCAATTGGACAAGGATCCACACTAGCATCCATTGCAGACGGTGTTTGGAGGAAGGATGGAATATTTTCTTTCTCTTTCGATGATGAAGATTGGGCATAAGTCTTACTTTCAGCAAATGGTGTATGTCCAACATTCTCACTTGTCCCAAGCTCCCTATCGTATGCAGCATTAGCATTGTTGGTAATTGTTCCTATTGAGGTATGAGCAACTGCTTAGCACAATGAAACCAACTAGATTAGTGTTCCACTAGAGGGTTAAAGAGTAAGAAAGAGATAGTTGAAGGATAACTTATTGCAAACAACTAACGAAAAACTAGATCCTTAGTAATCCCCAATTAGTAACAAGCTAATTAGTAATAGCTAACTACTAACAACTATTGAACAATCAACTACTTAGTAATAGCTAATTAGTAACAAGCTAATTAGTAATAGCTAATTACGAACAACTAACCAAGAACTAGTTACTTCATAATAGCTACTTAGTAACAAGCTAATTAGTAATGGCTAATTCATAATAGCAAATTAATAATAGCTAATTATTAATAGCTAATTAGTAATAGCTAATTAGTAATAGCTAATTTGTAATAACCAATTCGCCATAGCTAGTTAGTAATGGCTAATTCGTAATAGCTAATCATTAATAGCTAACCACTAATAGCTACTTATTAATAGCTCATCAATAATAGCTAATGAGTAATAGCTAATTAGTAATAGCTACTTATTAATAGTTAGTTCGTAATAGCTGACTCGTAATAGCTAATTCATAATAGCTAATTTGTAATAGCTAATTCATAATAGCTAATCAGTAATAACTAATCAGTAATAGCTAATTATTAATAGCTAATTATTAATAGCTAATTCATAATAGCTAATCAGTAATAGCTAATTAATAATCATGAACTAGTAACAAGCTAATCAGTAATAGCTAACTACTAACAACTATCGGACAATTAGCTACTTAGTAATAGCTAATTAGTAACAAGCTAATTAGTAATAGCTAATTACGAACAACTAACCAAGAACTAGTTACTTCGTAATAGATACTTAGTAACAAACTAATTAGTAATGGCTAATTCGTAATACCGAATTAATAATACCTAATTAGTAATAGCTAATTAGTAATAGCTAGTTAGTAATAGCTAGTTAGTAATAGTTAATTCATAATAGCTAATCACTAATAGCTAATTAGTAATAGCTAATCAGTAATAGCTAATTAGTAATAAGCTAATCAATAATAGCTAATCAATAATAGCTAATCAATAATAGCTAATCAATAATAGCTAATTAGTAATAGCTAATCAATAATAGCTAATTAGTAATAACTACTTAGTAATAGCTGATTACTAACAAACTAAATATTAATTCGTAATAGCTAATTCGTAATAGCTAATTAGTAATAGGTGATTAGTAACAAGCTAATTAATAATAAGTTACTAATAAGCTAACTAAGAATCAGCTACTTGGTAATATCTACTTAGTAATACCTAATTAGTAATAGCTATGACGAATTAGCTACTTAGTTATAGCTACTTAGTAATAGCTACTTAGTAATAGCTACTTAGTAATAGTTACTTAGTAATAGCTACTTAGTAATAGCTAATTATTAATAGCTAATTTGTAACAAACCAATATATTAATAACTATTTTTAACAGCTAACTAAGGACCAGCTACTTAGTAATAGCTAATTGGTAACAATTTAATTATTAATGGATAATTACTAACAAGTAACCCAGAGTTAGCAACTTAGTAATAGCTAACTAGTAACACGCTAATTACTTACAAACAACTAACCATAACCATATACTTAGTAATAGCTAATTAGTAACTAGCTTATTAGTAATAGCTAATTAGTAACTAGCTTAGTAGTAATAGCTGATTACTAACAACTAACTAAGAACCAACTACTTTGTAATAGCTAACTAGTAACAAGCTAATTATTAATAGCTAATTACAAACAACTAACCATGGACTAGCTACTTAGTAATAACTAACTGGTAACAAGCTAAATAGTAATAGCTAATTACTAATGGCTAACCACGAACCATCTACTTAGTAATAGCTAATTGTTAACCAGATAATTAGTAATGACTTAGTAACCTAGTAATAGCTAACTAGTAACAAGCTAATTAGTAATAGGTACTAACAAGTTACCAAGAATCAACAACTCAATAACTAGTAATAATCTAATTAGTAATAGATACTTAGTAGCAAGTAACTAAGAACCAGCTACTTAGTAATAGGTAACAAGTAGCAACCTAATTAGTAATATCTACTTACAAAAAACTAACCAAGAAGCCATAGCCATGGATAAAAAATAATATTATTAATATTTATCAACATGACAAGCTTACCTTTGTGAAAGTTGAATCCACCATCAAAGAATCCAGAGATTGTTTGCCACACATCTTCTGGTATTTCAACACCACATTCAGGTGCTAAACAATTGACAGACACATGAAAATGTGTTGCAAAACAAATATAGTGATATGCATGATTGCATGGCATAAGGTGCACTATAAAACTCACCCTCTCCTCAATATTCAAACCACATGCTATGCACATGGATGAAACACTGAGTAAGAGGGCTGATGGTAACTCTAGGGAGGTAATGGCAATAATGGTGACAATTCATTTGAATCCATCATGCTTAACATGTTCTTTACAAAGGATAGATGTCAATTTGCACTCTTCAACCGATTCTCATGCAACTTATATTCAGCCTGGGTATGTAACAATCCAAATGATCAGTATTGAACCTTAGAAAAATGTTCCAACCAATGTCAATAAAGCTAAATATTACCTCCAGTTCAGGCACCTTGCCATTCTCATCTGGCTCAACCCCTAATAGCTCCAAATTAACAGTAGATATCTGAATTTGTGTCTCCAACTAAATGCTCCTCTCAAGCGATATTCTCACATCACATTTCAATTCATCTATGGATACCTGTAACTTTTTTCTCATCTCAATGATTGTTGTAGTCACCTTAGACTCAGCAACCTTTGATAGCTTGGCTTGATTAAAATCAAGCTTGACCCTATCCAACTTATTCTGTTCACTATCAATTAACAATTCTAAAGTACGTATAACCTTAGTACCCTCCACTCGCTTTATGGTAGCAACTGTCATACCTTGTCGAGCATTTAACTCAACATCTTCTTTCTGTTCTTGCAAGTTTGCATCCAAAGGCTCTAAAAGTGGTGAAGCATCATCATTCAAATAATTGTAAAATCTTTGCATCTTCGACTATAATGTACCCATCTTCCTGCATCATTCAATAGATGCAGCTACATCCCATGCCACTTGGTACATAGCTGGATTTTTTGATGTTTGAGCAGTGGTACAATTTTCAAATGCAAAGGCTCTATTGAATTGTACAGACAATTCGTAGTTTGTTGGTACCTCCTAGTAGACTTTATGATGTAACACCATCAGTGCATCATAGAACTCTTGCCTGACATATTTAACTTTCATCTTCCCCTTGAGTCGAGTTACCTTCAAGACATACAACCAATCTGCCTCACTAACCTATTTTTCTGATATAGTATCTGGATCTATACCAGCGATAGACAGGCCATAAACGATGTGGAAATCCTCTATTTTCTAGCAGAATACACTGTGGTCTAACACTTTTGGATATGCTGGATATATCCACCTACATCAACAAGGCAAATTGTTTCATAAATGCATGCCCATTACTCCAGTCGTAGCACCAAAGATTAAGTGTAGAGTCCCTATATCTTTGTGGTTCGTGGATGCAGAAAAGAAGGGTCCTACACAAGCCCGCAGATAACGCAGAGATACACACAACAACTTCTATATGTATTAATGATTCAATATAGCAGTTACGTACATGCGAATCGTTACATCATGCGACACATGAGTGAGCCGCGGCTGTTAAGCCATTATTTCTCGGACATGGCGTTTGGCCACATGGTTCATATGTGGCACGTCCATGTAATCATAGTTAAGTCGCTTCAACAGTCCCCTGTAACTAGAGTACTAGAATGTGACACAGATGTTACTTGATTTCAACGATTCCAAGATGTTTCTTGCATCAACCCACATTAGATGAGCTAATACATATGAGAGATGAAGTAACTTCTGCTCTACAAGATGACGTATAAAATGAAACTTTAAATCAACATGTTTTGACCTAAATGTTTCATGCATGGATGCTAGACTCCATACCTAAAAATACTCATTCCCAGAGATTGCTTTTCACCTTCGTAGTTTGATGGAACAGCTTTGTTGATGGTAGCTTTCTCTCATGACTGACGAAGTCGTGCGGACCTTCTGTGCTCCACTGGTGCAGACTCCATAGACTCACCACCTTGTGGAGTACGTGAGGAAGAATGACATTTACTATAGATGTTCTAGCCATGATACCCAGCGCACTGCCACATGAGTAGTGATCGTACATCTAGCAAATTGAAATTTTATGAATTTATTTTTTTGCTATTTAAAACGCTTTTGAAATAACTAAAAAGTGATGGGCTTAAAAGCAATAAATACTCCTAAAAAGTGTTCAAATTAGCATGCTTTTACCCATAGGCATCGAGCCAACAAGGCCCTGTAGCACCAAGAGAGGTCCTGAGCCGGCATATCCAACACCGCCAGAGTCCAACAACTCCTCGTGCAGATAGATGGTGACGTAGGAGTCATACAAACTTGAAGCCATAAAGAACTTAGAGAACAGAGGGACACATAGCTCAGCATCTTCACCTGAATGTTTTGCATCATGACTCAGAAGGAGCAAAGCTGGAGCCACTTGGGGGAAGCGATTCTGACACCAAAGAAGAGGGGCCGAGCTTGAATTAGATGCGAGGAAAGTCAGGGCTTGCACCTAGTTTGAAGTGTGGATTTTTCCCACATAGACTACGTAGTAGGAAAGGGGGAGTCTAGAGGGAGCTCAACCCCCAAATGGGAGAGACAAAATAGGGAGGAGGAAGGTAGGTTCTTCCCTCCCCCAAGATTGCAATGGAATGTGGGAGGAAGAACCCCCAACGATAGTTACGTAAAGAGCCATGACAATTTGAAAACAAGAGGTAGAATTAGAGGGGGAGCTCTGCGAAGCTCAACCCCACCATTATATGTTGGGTCAAACTTACAGTTTGTGGTCAAACTTATAGTTTGTGGTTGTCCAAGCCATTATATGTTTTATTAAAGAACATATACAAAAGTGTTTGATAGCCAGTTGGCCTTTCACTTGGGCACTAACGATAATAATGTCCCACTAATGTCCAATATGAAAAAAGTTTCTATAGGAGAAAAATAAAGAATGATAAATAATACTTGAGTGTAAGTATATAGACTATACTGCCCTTGATGGGCATGTTTTACAATATACAAGTAAGTGTGTAAGATCGTGAATCAAATAACCCCCATTCAATGACAATAGTGTCAAAAGTTATCATGTGGTAGAGTTTTGGTCAAACCATCTGCAACATTATCTCGAGTATGAACCTTCTCAGGAATAATGCAATAAGTGGCTAAGAAATCTCTAATGAAGTGATACCTTACCTCAATGTTCTTGTGATTTTCATGATAGACTCGATTCTTAGCCAAAGCAATGAAATTCTTACTATCACTGAGCAAACAAGATACATGTTGAGGTAGAACAATATCATAAGTAAGATGAGAAAGCTAGAATGCTTCCTTACGTACCTCATTTGCTACAACATACTCTACTTTTGTGGTGGAAACAATTGTACATTCTTGAAGACAACATCTCCAAGAGATAGCACCTCCAACAAAATGAAAAATACCCTCATGTAGACTATCGTTTGTCTACACAACCAGCATAATTAGAATTTGTGTAACCAATCATGGATGCCTTTCCTCTACCTAAACATAGAAAGTTTTCCTTGGTGCCACTCAAAAAACTCAAAATCATCTTTTCGGCTTCCCATTGCTTCTTTCCAGGATTAGAGATATATCTCTTCACAAATCCCACTCCAAATCAAATGTATGGTCTCATAGCTACCATACCATACATGAGACTACCAACAAATTGATAAGAAATGGATTTTTCTCAAAATCATGTGCTACCAAGTAGGCATGTATCTTCTCATACCAAGCACATGGTGCAAGCTTCAAACCATATAATCCCTTTTTCAATCTGCATACTTTGTTTTCATGCCCGTTTTGCACAAATCTATGGGGCTGAAAAACATACACTTCTTCATATAAGTAACCATTCAGAAATGCAGTTTTAATGTCCACCTCATGTACATTCCAACCATGATGAGTTAAAACTGCAAAAATGCTACGAATAGTGGTCATTTGGCATGTGGGAGCAAAGATCTCATCAAAACCAATGCCACTCTCTTGAGCATAACGTTTTGCAACAAGCATAACCTTCTCGATCATATCTAAGACAAATGAATTTCTTTGACTTATAGTCTATCTATTGTCTAAGATTCTTAGGTATATGAGCATACTCTTCACACCCAAAACCTCAAAGATTATCATAATATGGTGGCTTCTCTGTCCATAGTTCTTGTGGCGCTTTCACACCTTTGACAATACTACGTGAAAGGTTAATCACATGAACTACAATCAATACTACTTCTACCCAAAAGCCTTGAAAGAGGTTTGCATGATGTAGAATAGAAGCCACTATATCCTAAATAGCTATATTCATCCTTTAAGCTACACCATTCTATATTGGAGTATAAGGAGATGTAAACTCTTTATGAATTCCTCAAGACTGAAATAGAAAAGGTTGAATTCATGTGAGGTATACTCACCCCCCCCCCCTTTGGATGTGATGCAATGAATAAGAATTGGCAATCATGCATAAGAAAGTGTCAAGCTATGTGGAAAGAAATAAATCCACAAAAGAAAGTAAGCACAAATCTTTGCTTCAAACTTCTTGCTAGGTAGTGCCTTTTTGAAAAGATCAACAATATTTTCTTTTGAGCACATAACCCAATTCGATCTTTGGAGTAGGGAACCTCTCCCTGAGATAATGATAGTGCACCTCAATGTGCTTTGTGCAAGCATGAAACAAAGGGTTCCTAGCAACTATCAATGCACTCTAGGTTTTAGTAAAGATGGTGATGGTACAAGATTGACCAACAAAAGCATGTAAATCTGGTGGTAATGATCCCCTTTGGAATAAAACAATCAAAGTAGATGAGTACCACTCATGTAGCAAAAGATGTGCTTACCTGCCTACCAATGCTTGGAACCTCAGAAATGCATAAACTTACTTATTTGAGAGATAGGAAGCTAAATATCAGGCCAAGTTATGCAAAACTAGATTAAGCATCCAAGAACCTACTTATAGAGAACAACATCAAATGCATCTCAAAATATTCATAAGTTCTATAAGAAAAGGTTGAAAGCTTGAAGGTGTATGGGGTCCAAGAACAAATATGAAGCATGTGCAATGTCCACAATGTAATGAATTTTCATATGTGTACCTTTAAATTTTGTTAGACCCTTCAACCTTGTGGTTAACAGCTACACCCTCTAACCGATTGAGCTTCTCTAGCTTGCCATGTGTAACCATGGACAACCATGTTATTTGGGTTCTTAATATGTCCCATTTAGACCTTATAATCTTGTGTGGATATGTCCTATGTGGACTTGTCTAATATATGTGGTTTTAGTCTCAAATCCAAGGAAATTCATTTAACACTATGCATGCATTAAGGTGGAGATTTTGGGGATAATTCTAATCCCTTAGGCACCCACATAAAAAAACCATTCATATGAGGATAAGAGAATTATTTATGACATTCATGCAATATGAGAATAAGAAAAATCGTTTGAGGATAAGCAAAAAGCTTTAAACATCCTTATACATTTTTTTTCTATGAATGATCACATGTTTTTTATGATGAATTTTTTCCAAAACTTTTTTTAATTATGCAAAGGTTCTAAGACATTTCATCTAACAAGAAGGTATTCCATTGAACTATGATAAGAGTTTGTATTTTTGGGCATACACTTCAAAATCATCCAAAGAGTGCCTTAATTTTTGCTTTCAGTTAGTTGATCTTTCTTGAAACATTTGTTGGAGTTTGAGGCCTCTGAAAGCACATGAATAGCACAGGGAAGAAGAAGATGCCTGGAGTAGAACACAATACAGAATGTATTACCGAGTGAATGTACAAATATAAGTGATCGGTTAGGGTTATATGCATATATACAAGTGAGGGAAAAAGCCTCCTAAAGAGGAAAAAAGTGACATGGTGGTCCTAAGTGTGTTCACACATATCACCACCAAAATATATCATCAAATCCTCCTTGGGAGTGATGTAATGAACAAGGATTTGGCATTCATGTATAAGGAAGAGCCAAGCTATGTGGAAAGAAATAAAGCCACAAACGGAAGTAAGCCCAAAGCTTTGCTTAAAACTTCTTGCTAGGTAGAGCCTTTGTGAAAAGATCAGCAACATTATCATGTTTGCATATCAGACAATTCGATCTCTCCAATAGAGTACCTCTCCGTGACATAAGTACCTCTCCCTGACATAATGATAGTGCACCTCAATGTGCTTTGTGCGAGCATGAAACACAGGGTTCCTCCCACATAGTAAGTATGGTGGTGGTAGAAGATTGACAAATAGGAGCATGTAAATCTGGTGGTAATGATCCCCCCTTGGAATGAAACAATCCAAGTAGTTGAGTACCACTCAAGAAGCGAAAGATGTGATTAACCACCTGCCAATGATTGGAATTTGGGCAATGCATAAACCTGCTCATGTGAGGGACAACAAACTAAATATCAGGCTGAGTTATGCACATGTAAATTAAGCATCCAAAAACCTACTAATAGAGAAAAACATCAAATGCATGTCAAGTATCATGAAGATTCAATCGTAAACCTATATCCATGGGAGTGGCATTAGTTTTGTAATCATCAAGAACAAAATGCAAATGCTGCAACAATGTGTCAATATATTTTGTTTGATACAAAGTTATTCCTCCATCTTGCATAAACTGAATGCCTAGATAATGATGCAAATGCCCAAATCAAAAATTTCAAAAGAGGCATGCAAATCAGCCTTAAGTTGTGCAATATGCTGCTCATTAGGACCACTGAGCAACATAAAGTGAATATACACAACAATGATGCGAATTACATCATGTGCATGCTTCACATATGAGGTGGTCTAAGTTGGATTGTTCTCAAAATCATGTGCTACCAAGTAGGCATGTATCTTCTCATACCAAGCACATGGTGCTTGCTTCAAACCATATAATGCCTTTCACTTCTTCATGTAAGTCACCATTCAGAAATGGAGTTTTAATGTCCAACTCATGTACATTCCAACCATGATGAGTTAGAAGTGCAAAAATGCTACGAACAGTGGTCATTTGGCATGTGGGAGCAAAGGTCTCATCAAAATCAATGCCGCTCTCTTGAGCATAACCTTAAAAGGATTTCGCATCAGTATTTGGCACCGATTTCAGCATCTCGTCAGTTATAAAAACGGTTTTACAAATGCTTTTTTCGTTTTTTTATAGTCCTCACCTTGCATGAATGTCATGGGGTATGCTCTTCTATTATGTTCTCATTGGAGATGTGCAATAAAACTATGTGGTTGTATGTTGAATTTCGATGATAAGTGGGATGGTTTGAACCTATTAGTGCATGGCTGCATGGTCCTAATGCCATAGATGTGAGAAATATAATTCCCATGTGTTTAGAAAGAATCTGCTATCATAGGTCATGCACAACTACTCTTTGAAACCTTGTTTCATGGTTGCAAGCACAAAAAATGGTGTAACTTCATACCCAAAATGAAGATTCTATGAATTATAGCCTTTTGGGAGGGTAAGAAAATGAACTTCTATAAAACAACACGTTATGCTTACGGTAAAGGAAGAATTATGCATATTGTTACACCTCAGAATAGTTATAGAGTAAGAACATGAATGATGGTGGATCTATGAACAATTTCTAAACAAGGGTCAAGGACTTATTTTGGTTATTTTGATGTGGTCATACAAAATTTTCAAAAAACCTCTCATCATTAAATACAAATTTGTAGAGCTTCGATATTTGTTTGCCTAACTTCAAATGATTTTTCTTATCCCCACATTTCTTGAATATCATAACAAGTGCCCTTATATTATTTTCTCCACTGGGTTGCTCAAACGCTTTATGGCTGATTTGGGTGTTGGTCAGTCTTCTGCAACCACTATCTTCACTGACAGTCAGAGTGCATTGATAGTTATGAGGAACCCTTTGTTCCATGCTCGCACTAAGCACTTTGAGGTGCATTATCATTATAACAGGGAGAGGGTCTCTGCTGGAGAGGTCAACTTGGCATATGTGCCTATATGGGAGAACATTGCAGACCTTTTCACGAAGGCTCTGCCTAGGGAGAAGTTTGAAGCTTTTCGCAAAGCTTTAGGTTTACTTCCTTTTGTGGAGTGATTCCACATAGCTTGGCACTTCCTTATACATGAGTGCCATCTCCTTCTTCACTCCATCACTCCTAGGGGGATTTGTTGATATATATAGGCAGTGATGTGTGTGAACACACTAGGACCATCGGGGCACTTTTTCCCCTCTTTAGGAGGTTTTTCTCCCCGGCTTGTATATATGCCTATTGCCCTAATGGGTGACTTATCTTTGTACATTCTAGTGGTAATACATTCAATATTGTGTGTTGTGCTCCAAGATTCTTCTTCTTCCTTGTGTTCCACAGACCTCAAATTCCAACTAGTCATGGGCATGGAAGATAAGGAAGAAAATATCTAATCTTGGGGAGGGATGGAAGAAGAATGAGTGAAATTTGAAGTTCAAAGGCCTAAAAACTTTGAGGCACTGAAGTCGCCACAAGTTACAGAGGTTACCCACTTTGTCGCTTATCAAAATATGCATGAGTTTCTACAAGGAAAGGTTGAGAGCTCCAAGGTGTATGGGGTCCAAGAAAAAAGCCTAAGTGTGTGCAATGTCACCTTGGTTACTAGCATGTGGGAAGAAGAGGAACATGGAAGGATAGAAAATTCTACATGGAGTGCTCTGAGAGACACTTAAAAATGGCTATAAGGGTTGTATGTTTATAAAGATCATGAACATATGTCCTAGTGCATGATGATGGGAGATCCATGGGCCCTTGACAATACTAGGTGAAAGGCTAATCAGATGAACTACAATCAATACTAGGTGAAAGGCTAATCAAAGCAACATATGGTAGTTGAGCTAAATGAAAAATTTTTGTTGACGAAAAGGAGCACTTTTAAAGAAACTTTTTCAGATTGAGAGAAGATCAAAGATATGCCACCCGAGGATCGAGGGGTCCTTCATGATAGTTAGAAATAGAAGAAATTGAAACCCTAAAAACCACTCATTATCGAGTCCTTCCTATTCGGTCTATGAAATAAACTTCTACCACATCTTAGAAAAGGAGATCAACTAGATAGACTACCTGGGTGAAATGAATGAACTTCTAAGTGAGGAAGAAAACATTGAGTCTAGTTCTACAACCAAACAAGATAAGCAAGAAGATCCTAGTGGAGAAGATAACTCTGATAGTGAAAGCTCAATAATTGGGTCGTTGTTGCCCAATCAAGTATTTGATTCTTTTGGGTGATTTCTTTCTCTCAAAGGAAAACAATTGATGAGCTTGTCTTTGAAGATCCCCTTCAAAGGACAACTCATGGTACATGACCCATTTTCTTCAAAAAAGAAAAGAAGAAAACAAAGAAAAGAGGGATAAGTCCCAGAATCAGAAAGATATTAACCCACACAAACGATCATTGTCGCATTTAATAGTAGGGATCTGAGAGACCCTTCAAGATCTTTGATAATTGCACAATGGTTTCGACATAAAAATATTAATGCAGACTTCATCTGCCTATAGGATATCAAAATTCATGATGAGAAGCTTCATAAAATACTTAAGAGTATTTCTTCGTCTCATCAGTGGCTCTCCACAAAGGACCCAAAGGGAGAGGTGGTGATGCCCTAGGTTTTAGATGATGGACCATAACCATCGGTGGATAGCAGATTCTTTTAGAAACCCTCTCCATTTCACTATTGTTTCGATGTATGCCCTAAGAGTTTCAACAAGAAAACGCTGAGAGCTCCAAGGCATATGGGGGTCGAAGAACAAAGCCGAAGCGTGTGCAATGTCACCTTGGTTACTAGCATGTGGGAAGAAGAGCAACATGGAAGAAGAGCAACATGGAATGAGTTTCAACAAGAAAAGGCTGAGAGCTCCAAGGCGGCATGTGGGAAGAAGAGCAACATGGAAGGACAAAAAACTCCACATGGATTCCGTTGAGAGACACTCCAAAATGGATTCCTTTGAGAGACACTCAAATCCTCCATCTCTTTGGTTAGACACTCAAATCCTCCATCTCTTTCCATTGCCTCAGGAATTCCTTGTATGAGACGTCTCTACCACGAAATCTAAGGTTCTCATATGTGTACCTTAAAGTTTGCATGCCTACATTGTAAAGAATTCTCCTATGACTTGTTGAAGAGCGTACTCGACAACCCGAGAGCATCAAGGTTTTCCATCATATGTGAGATCAAAGTCCCATTTGCCCTTCGCGAGAAACCCTCTCTAGCTTTGTCATTTTGAAACTGAGATTTTTTTTCTTCTTCTTCTTCTTTTTTTGCTTCCGATGAACTACGCATTATCTCGTCCTCCATTGGATGCCCGTAGAGCCAAAGGGGGGTTACACATCTTTCTTTCGTCCAAAATTAAAAGTCAGTGACGCAAGACGAGGCTGCGCAGCTATGTCCTAAAAACGTCACCCAATGAACAACAAAGAACTTACTTTTCTAACATCTGTAATCATTTAAGTTCTAACATCATTTAAGTTCTAACATATGTAATCATGTATCCACACAAAGACAACGATATCTTCACATGCATCGCAAACACCCCTCTTTGTCGCATATCAAAACATGCATAATTGAACGTTCTACATGCTAATGTATTCACACGTCCAAAAACGGACACCTATAGAACGAAAGCATACTTCACATCGCTGGTGTGATTTTTATTACCTTTTTTCTCTCTCTCTAGCAATCTATCTATCTATCTATCTATCTATCTATCTACCTATCTATTTATCTTTCTATGTATACACACACACGCAATATATATATATATATATATATATATATACACACACACACACACCTATCTATGTATCTATCTATCTATCCATATATCTATCTATCTATCTATCTATCTATCTATCGGTCTATCTATCTATCTATCTATCTATCTATTTATTCATCTATCTATCTATCTATCTATCTATCTATCTATCTATCTTTTTATTTATCTATCTAAATCCCTCTCTATCAATTTATCTATCTATCTATCTATTTGTCTATCTATCTATATACCTATATACCTATATATCTATCTATCTATATACCTATTTAGCATACTCCAAATGGTTGTTGTGATTTTTCTTACCTTTTTATGGACGTCCGTACACGTGCATGCAGCCACACACACATAGAAATACTCTTCAATGTAGTAGCCCCCCTTTTGGGCACACTTTCCTCACCATATCGACTCCAAACTAGCTATGGCTTACATAAAACAGTTGTACAAGAGGGGTGCCACTATAAAACTTATTCTAGCTATGATGCCACTTGTTCGAGTTGGATTTGCAGGATGGCTTCAAATATATATTGGAGTATCTTACTAACGGAGTTAAATTACTTTTCGAGTACCACAAATTGCATGCATGTTTTACAAAATGATCATATTTCATCTACTTATATGCCACTCCCAATAATAATTATGTATTTGTATGTTGTTTTCTGAGGTTAGCTTGGGTGGTTCCACCTACCTTTTGTGGCCATGTATTTCTCATCATGTATTGGTATTGGTACTAAAGGGACTTTGACCACTTGTACGTAAATCATAGCTAGTTCGGACTTCAGAAACCATCAAAGAAGAGTTCTTATGACATAATCCTTTTACGTAAATCAAGCGATTAGGGGTTCAAAAGTGTGGTTTGATGAGCTTATTTTGGCCTCCGAACGCACTATTGTAGTGATTGTACATTTAATTTTGTCCTTTTGTGCTAAACATATATACATGTTTCGATTTTCAAGTTCAAGCGCCTCAAATTCTGCTACAAGTTTAGCAAACCTTGAGAGGGTGTTTCTATTCAACACTTCGAGATATAATCAATTTTTTGCATTAGGGTATTGTTGGAGTTTGAGGTGTACAAAAGCACATGAACAACACAAGGAAGAAGAAGAAGAAGGTTGGAGCACAAGACAATACAAAATGTATTACAAGTAATGTACAAAAGAAAAGTGACTTATTAGAGAGGTAATATGTTTGGTTGCTCCAATATCAAAGAAATAAACATGTGAGCCTACAACAAACATACATTGCTCATGAGAAGATGATCCATAGCTAAAAATAGTAGTAAATGCCCATTCTTCATTATGAACAAGATTAGCAGGCTGCATTTTTAAGTGCAGAGACCTCTGCAACCACTATTTCAACCTCTTTCTTCTTTGCCTCTTTTGCAACCAGTTTAGGAAAACTCTTTATGCTATGATCATTTCCCTTATAGTATTTGCAAAACTACTTTTTCTTTTTTGGTTTTTTTAATCTTTTTCTTCCTTCTTTGACTATGCAGCATTAGCAAATTTCTACTTACTAGTAGATGAGCTCCATTTACCTTTGTCGTTGTGACTAGCTAAGAAAGCTTCATTTCCAACACACATACTTCACCTATTTTCCCTAGACTAATGTGTCATGAGGAAGGAGATAAGGAAGGGAGCTCTCACACACACTCTTACCATCAAAGAGGAGCACACACATAGATCAAGGCAAGGAAGAATGATCTTCTTCTTCTTCTTTTATTACATAAAAGGAATGTACAAGAAAATGACCCAATAAAACAATACATCTGGTGCAATATATAAAGAACAATACATAAGGAAAGTCCTAATGTTCGTGAATGAGTGAGCTACCAAGAAACAAATGTGCCATCACTCTCGGTAGGTAAATCTAGTAAAGCTCAATGAAGTATCCCTAACATATACCAACATGACCACTATACATGTCAGAGAAATGAATAGTGATACATGTCATCCTCGATCATTACATGTTGAGCTTGATATCTCAACACTCCCCCTCAAGATCAACATCATGTCCTCTAATCCAAGCATCTTCTAAAACTTCTTTAGCTTCTCTACTCCAAGTGCTTTAGTAAAAATACCAGGAATCTCCTCATCTGTCCTCACATAAACAAGATCAATATCACCTGCTAATACCTTCTCTTTGATGAAGTGATAATGTACCTCAATATGCTTTGTCCTATCATGAAAACCAAGATTTTGTGCTAATTAAATGTTGCTAAGATTATCACAATAGATCAAATGATCGGCTTTGGCACTTCCACACATAAATATGCAAGTAGCATCTCTAACCATGATGCTTCACATGCTTCCATTGGAACACCTCTATACTCAGCCTATGTACTTGATAAAGCAATAGTGGGTGGTTTCTTACTGGTCCATGTAATAGTTGCACTCCTGAGTGAGAATAGAAAACCACTAGTAGATCTTGTTTCTAGAATACTACAAACCCAATCTGTATTGATGTATCCATGAATGTGCAAATCTACACCAGCTTCATAAAACAAGGCATAATCCAAAGTAGCACTCACATAACATAGAGTGTGCCTCAGAGCATCTAAATCTGGGTTCCTGGGATCCTGCATAAATTGACTCTCAAGTCCAATCGTCTAGCTTAGATCAGGCCTTGTAATTGTGAGATGTATCAAACTTCCCATAGTTTTCATGTACATAGTAGCATTTTCCAATGCTTTGCCTGATATAGTATCAAACTTAAGATTATGATCTAATGGCATAAAAATTAGCTTACAATCAGCCATACCATACTTTTGTAGCATACTCAAGGCATATTTCCTTTTCGACATCCATATACCTATTTTTGTATGTATAAACTCAATACCTAAGAAATAGCGCATCACACCAAGATCTTTCATGTCAGAATTCTACATAAGGAGTTGCTTTACCTGTTTAATGCTTGCTTAATTGTCACCTCCTACAATGAAGCCATCAACATAAATAGCTCATGCAAGCGGTGTCGTGGCTCCGACTGTTTTGCATCTCATGTTCCAACTATGTCACGTGCACCATAATCACCTTGCGACCATTGTATATGTTGGTGTAAGTTTTACCATGGTATGTTGTTGTAAGTTTTGCTATGGTATGTATTGAAGACCATGATTGAAATGTACTAAACATGAGGCACAATATTGTACTTTTGAGTGTGCACCACCACCTAGTCAACGTGATAATGCTTGGGTATGTATTTTTTCTATAAATTAATGTCATTATTTTATTTTAAAACCATCTACGAAATCAAACTATTATTGATATACAAGAATATCTACTTGATGATGATGATGATGATAATAATAATAATTCTAATACTCATAATGCTAATATACCTCATAAATGTCATGGACTTGCTGTTCATCAATTACAATGAGAGGTTTCTAAAAATCCTCTACCTCCTAGTTTAGAGACTGAAACGGCTAGAGATTATCCATTGCCGGCTCATGATCGTTCTTTAGTACAAACATATGATAGAAGAAGATATGGAAGATGGAATAGAGGATCACTTCCTTTAGATGGAGAGGTTTTTAACTTTTGGGGTAATCATTATATGATTGCTCCAGCCACTATTACTAATGGTGGTCATGGTCTCTTTATTGTAGAGGATTCGTATGTGCCTCTGGACTATGAAGTCACTTTTATATGATTTTGTGGTCCGATATATGGATGGGGAGATTGGCATCGACTTGCACATTATGTTCAAAGCATGATTACTTATGGAATATGCTTGAATGCAACATCCCTTACTAGTAGAGGGATTTCACATGCTGAAAATGAAAGATTATATACTGATGGAAGACCTTACATGCATGAAAATATTGCAAGTTTAATAAATAGTAGTCGAGGGTAATTACACAATAGTTCAAGGACTAAATGCACATTTGAGGACCATGAAAATAGTCATGAATCACCATACATGAGTAGAGATGTAGCAAGATACATAGTTGTCAATGCTATTACTTCATTACATGTTGGTGATCAATTATTAGTGAATTATGGATGGTGTAGACCTCCAAGAGCACCTTTTAGCTAGAGAGAAAATGAAAACTTTCTATCCACCTATCTTGTGTTGCATTGGAAAACTCTATTTTCAATCTCTTTTCAAACGAACTTACATCTTTAATTTTATGTTTAAAGTTTACTTTTCATTCATTTATGGAATACTAATGATTTTTATTCATGTAGATTCCAATTTATGATGTTGGTGATATTCCACCACACCATTTAGAGTTGCCAATAAGACCTCGTTTATTAGAAGCTTCTATGAGGAGGCTACACAAAAGTGATCCTATGGAATATGTAAGGTTGAAAGACCTATATTCAAAAGAAGATAAAGTACAAGATTTGTGTGAAAATGATGAAGATGATGGCATGGCAGATTTATTGAGCATTGGTATCAAAATGACAGTGGGCATTGATATTTCTAAAAATGAGAAATATCTTTGAGAGGAATGTCTACACATGTATCTGAAGGAAGTCTCTTGACATGAATAATTGCAGGCTTACTTATTCTCAATCTTCAAAATCATTTTGGATGGAGTAATGTATCTGTTTCAACACTACTAAGGTATAATTTTTAATTTTCTATCTATTTATATATATATATATATATATATACATGCATACACATACACGTATAAATACATACATACATAGACATACACATATACATGAATGCATACACATATATAAACATACACACACATATAAACATACACACACATATAAACATACACACACATATACATACATACACATGTTATGAAAGTAAGACCAAATTATACATACCTGTATCAAATGAAGATATTCTGTCCACCTAGCCTTTGGAATTGTCCGCCCAGCCTTTAGAATCTTCTTGACACATCTACTTCTCCTATTCTAGTCGACCTAATACCTGCGCTGCTAACTCTTTTATGAAATTTTGCATACAAATATTAAGTATCAGTTAGCTATGGAGATATTGGATTGTTTGGGAAATAGGAGAAGCAAATTTATCTGAAAGATTTTGAAGGATGGAAGAACAATTTTAAAGGATGGGTGGAAAGAAAGCATCCATTCAATGCAAGTTCTTGTTCTTACAATCTTCTGTCATATCTTAGCATTAAAAAGAAACATTTAATGCTTTCACTTTTACTCCCAGGAAAAAGACAAGCTAAAGATATGAATATATATCTTGCTCCTCTCATTGACGATCTCCAAGAGTTGTGGAGAGGCATTAATGTCATTGATGTATAAAAAATCATGAAAGATATATTATGGTTCGCGGTATCGTGGCTTGGACTATTCATGATTTTCCAGGAGATGGTGTTTGTTCAGGTATTGATGTAATTTTTTTATTGAATATGCATACAAATATATGTGAGTCAATCTAATTATATTTTTATCATTTTCATGATGTAGTAATATCCACTAAGGGTTATAAAGCTTGTCCATATTGTGGTGATTGGTTGAGATCTATTTATAGTAAGAATTTCAACAAAAATATTTATCTTCGACATTGACAATTCTTGCCTGATGATCATCTGTTAAGATGTAAAAGAGAAGTGATACATTTTAATGAAAACAGCTCACTGTCCACCTATGGATTGGTATCGAAAATGGACAGATGGGCCTCTTATAGATCTAGAATTAGAAATCTTCGATGATGATGAAGATAATGAGGATGTGAAGAGAGGTAAAGGAAAATTGGCACTTGTAAAGAATATATCGATATGGTATTCTTTAGAGTATTGGAGAGAGTTAAAGGTCTGTCATCTTCTTGACCCTATGCATATATTCAAGAATATTTGTTATTCATTATGGAAACATCTTCTTGGATTAAAAGACACCATAGCATCAATGAATGATTTGAAGGACCAAAACTCAAAACCAAACTTATGACGAGTTTTTGATAGACAATGATAGGGAACGAGTGTGTATGTGTGTGTATGCATATGCATGCATATGCATGCGCATTATGTATGCATATGTATGCATGTGTGTGTATGTGTGTCTGTATGCATATTTGTCTAGTGTGTGTATATGTGTTTTTATATGTGCACATGTGTGTATGTATCCATATGTGTGTGTATGTATGCACATATGTGTATCTATATGTATGTCTATGTATGTGTGAGAAGTGGAGAATGACATGCCTGAGACTCACTCCCCAGCCTATTTATAGCCCTTGCCTAGTCACCATCTAGAGTTCTCTCTAAGGCCCCTCTACTGATTTGGCCATCATGAGTAGGCACATCGTATGAACTCTCTGGCTTTTGGCCTTGGCTATCCCTCGAGCAAGGAACTTCTCACTCCTCCAAGCATGTACATCTCTGGAATATAACACTCTCTCCCCCTTCTAAAGATCATTGTCTGCAATGATATAGAAGGAGCTGTAAACCTGGGAATCAAAATTTGTGATTCCAAATAATAAAAGCAGAGTGTGGTAGGTGTCTGAAATACTAGATGCTCAAAAAGTAGACAACTAGCCTCTATGCTTTATATCTAGCATTTCCACCAACAAATAGTAGTCCTTGCCTTGGGCATACTATAGGAATCCCTTTGAGGCCCAATGAGTCCATATGTGCGCAGCATAAGTACTCGGAATATCCTCGGATTCCCTACACCTAGACCTTGACCACTAACTTGTGACGGCCTGTCACCTGTAGAGACCTCGGTAGCTTGCCCTTGTCTCCTTGAAATACCCACTGACAACTTGTCACATGGTATAATAATGTAAAATCCCTTACTCCACTAGAGTAATGAAAACTATTATGCTAGTTCACAACACTCTGACAATGCTCTAATCTCTGTAGAAAAATACTAAAAATAAATGGAAATATTTTATAAGTAGTGTTTAATCTCTAAGGTCAAGTAAATCTGCTTGAGTTACTCACTGTAATGCAATAAAACTCAAGAAAATGTCATCATGGTCCAAAGTATGAATCCAACATGGCAACCTATCAACGATCCAAACTATGGACCAAAATATCAATATGTCAATCTATCAACTATGGACCAAGATATCAATATGTGAATCTATCAACTATGGACAAGATATCAATATGTCAATGATCCAAACTATGGACCAAAATGTCAATCTCTCACACCCAAACTATGGACTAAGATCTCAATTAGTCACATCCAAACATGGACTAAGATCTCAATCACATCCAAACTACGGATCCGAATCTCGATCTATCATAAATAATAATCCAAACTATGGATTAAAATAATTCCCATACAAATTAAATCCCAATCCACTCTGTGGAACTAAGTCCATCATGCTAAGTGAAGACGTGCTAAGAAAGTATAGCAACTAGTGGAACTACCACCGCCTTCTTAATAATAACATGTAAGATGTTCCAAGTGGATTAAACTTGCTTTATCTTTGACCACCATCTGATCATCACTATGATCAAATCATTCCTAACTAGGAATGAGGTGTCTCTAGTAAACTAATGTAATAATCTGGCACTCCCAGATATAATGAGGACCATAATATGAGTTCACTAGACATACTGAAAAATGCTAAGTAGATGTGTGCACACTCATAGCCCACTAGGCTAAGCATCTAGCTCACCTCATACACATTATGTATGAACTATGGCCTATCCTCAGGCATATCAAATAAAGTAGTACGTACTCTGTGAATAACTCTTCAATGCAATTGCCTATTCATAGTTCTTATGTGCAAACCTTGCCTTTCCGCTTCTAGGCTACTTGTCTGCAGACTTGCCTTGTTTGCGATCACATACAGAGTGACTATCTCAACTGCCCCTCTATTGTCTAACAATAAGATGATACCAGAAGATCATATAAATGAACTCCAAATCATATAAAAATACAATCTCAGAGACTTCTCTCCCATACCATCTATCCTACACCTAGGTAGAATACAAAGTTTGATGTCCCATACCACCAAACTTTATACCCCACATAGATGCGTGTATGAGATTAAAGTCCAACACTTCTCTCAAAAATGACAAGAATAAACCGGTGAGTACTCATAACCATAAATGATAGTAATGAAATCATGTAAGTGTTCCTAAAGTGTTTCCTTCCCTCGATGGAAAGAACAAAGTCATTCCTATGACTCTATCACTCATAACTATCTGTAACATCAACTCATCTTGAGTAGAGAACTGAGAAATTATTTAATAAATCAACTCAACTAGAGTTGTGAAGGATGCGGCTTGCATCAGATATCAACTATCAAATGAGAACAACTAGCAAACTTCTCCTGTTCTATGCTCTCATGGCACTATATATATTCTTGAAAATTTTGACAGAGTCTCCTCTATCCTACTGAGAATGATTACCAAAAACCAATGCTCAATAAAGAAATATCTAGGGATAGCTAGCCCATGGTGATCAAAACCTGTGAAAAGTCTTTCCCTTTCAACAATGTCTCATGCATAAACAATTTCCAACAACAGCAGATTAAATCTTACTTTTAACTAATGTTTACTTATGAAAAATATATAAAATTTTCCAACCTTATGTAGCTTTTCTCAAGATTTCAGTAGGCACAAAAATCACTTGATTTGGATATTTGCTGAGAGTTTTATAACCATTTTACTGGAAGGGTCGAACACTTGATGAACAACTTTGAAAATGTGTAGGGTCATCTTCTTGAAGCCCTTAGACTGATCAAAAAAATTCCAAATTTCAGTTTCTTTGTGCCCAAATCTAGATAAACTTGTCTAGAGTGGTCTCGCAAAATTTGACTTCAAAATTAAATCAAATACTCATTCAAAAGTATAATTCTATCTCTGCTACACCTGCACTTAGGTGAGCGTAGAAACACTGCTACTGCACTTTTATAATATTTTCTTACTATGAAGATAAATTCCAAAATCCTTGAATTTTGTTTATACCATAGGGTATATACTGGAGTAGCTCCTCCAACAAAAAATTTTGAAATTGGAGTTTCCAATATGAAAATAGCATGTGCTCATCAGTCACTTGTACCACTCTTTGAAAAATCCTTGCCAAAAATTTGTCTGAGAAGAATAGATCATTTGACCTATCAAATGATGTTCAATTTCTTCCAAATTTAAATAGCCTATAGCTACTAATATTGTCGTTTATTAATATAGGTTTCATAGTATTTGGAAATTTGGACCTTTCACAATGACCAAAATACTAAACCTCTATACCTGCAAAAGTTTAAAAATTTGCAAAGGCTAACGTTTACTCTTTTCTGTATATCTCCTACATGGAGACACGTTTCATCTTGACATTTTATACAAACCATATGGAGGTGTTTAGATAATGTTATAAACAAAAATCATTCCATTTGAGTAAATGAGCTAAGAGAACCAATCACCTCTAGGTGACATGGTCTCTGATCATTTCATAAATTCTAGAGACTGCACTTTGATGTGCAGAGATAATTTGACCTATCAAATAATCTCTAAAAATAATGAAAATTGGTGTGCACAAATTGTAGCTATTCAGCTTCCTTTCCAACAAAAATAATTCCATTTGGATCTAGCTATTAAGGGAAATGCCCTTTGTAACAGGCCTATGTCACTTGTTTCAGTGCTCTACCTCTACTAGCAGCACTTTTAGTGCAGAGGTCATTTGAGCTATCTAAAGGCCTCCAAATTACTTGATATGAGGCTGCTACCTCACTAACTATTTGCTCAATCTTTCTTTTTTTACTTAAAAATGACGAGACATGTTAATCCTTATGATTAAATATACTCATTCATTTTCTTGGATGGATTATGACATGGAGACATATCCATGCCTATAATGATCATCTAGATCAATGCAAACCAAATAATCATCCAAATTGTCTCGTGGAAAGGTCAACTCTTTACATAGTATCCACCTTTCGGTGAATATCTATGGATGTCATTCTATTTATTGTGCTTCTTGCACATTCATTAATCTCATCACAACCAATCATATACAAGCACTTAATACTTGTATTGATGGTCATAATCATAGCACTCTTATGCAGACTCGAAATAAACTTCTATATCAAGTACATAAACTCGCATGAAGAACAATTCATGTGTTCATGTGTTACTAGTCGAAAACACGTTTTAGTTGTTCTTGATGTATATACCTTGCCATTTACTTTCTTAAGGAAAAATTATCCTACGCATGGTAGTTGTATCACACATCTCATGCTCATCCTAACTCATCGTGGTGATACATAAAAGTGATCTTCTATAAACAGAAAATGTATCATGCATTTCAACTTTCTAGCAATCATATCGTCTATGTATGCATGCATTCACTCATGCATATTCTTCTCTACTTCAATAAATTTATATGCTTTTAGCTATGCACACATACGACTTCCTCTCTCACACAACACAATCATCACTCTAGTTCTCACATGGCATATAACGCCATGTGGCTACAAAATTTTTGGTAGCATTTCGCCAGGAAAATGAAGCCTGAAAGAAATAATAATAGTCTTTACAATGATAGGCATCAGCCTAGTGGTTGAAAAACCACTTTATTTGCTCCATAAACCTGCAAATAAGAAACTTTTCCACAATGTGTTGTTGGGTACTACACGCCCTCATTACAATGTCCTTTTTTTGCCTTCAATACGTGCAAAAGATTCTAAAACACACAAAAAAGATCTGCACATGCTTTTATGAATCAACATAAGTTAGTGTAACTTCATGTGCATGGATAAATTCATGTAAAAAAACTAGCTTCATGCACATTCCAATGTTGATTTCATAAAACTGGAAGAGACTACAATGCAAAATTATAAACTTTGATGCAAAAAGTGTTCAAATGAATATATTTGAAAGCCAAAATTTAATGCAAATGTATGAAAAACAATTGCTTCCTATCCGAATTGGCTCAAAATATTGTTAGAAACTCCTAATTATCATAATTGGACACTCAATTCACTCAAAAAGGGTTTCTCGACAGTCAACAACCATCTAAAAGCTTGTACAAAGATGGCTTCCAATGGTTCAAATATGGATTATGACCAGTCAAAAGAAAGCTTTTGAAGTGTAGAATCTATTTCTTGATTTGGAGCTTCTATTATGAAGTTATGGCCAAAACAATGAAGCTAGGTGAGTGGACAGCATACCTCCTTGAAGAAGTATGCAGAGAATTAAATACTCTTTATAGGTGGGTTTTAAGTATCCAATGATAGCTTCCAGTAACTCATTGGAAAGCCCTTGGAGTCTACTTCCTATATCAAGTGAAATCATCCAATTTGGATATTGTATGAGAGAGTTACAACCATTTAAGTGGAGGTAGGTATATTAATGTTGCTCTTTCTCGTATTTCCTATCTTTCTTTTTCTCTTTCTTTACTCTTCTCTCTCTTTCTCAAGATCTAGAGGCTCTAATACCAAATGTGATAAGTGGAGAATGACATGCCTGGGACTCACCTCCCATCCTATTTATAGCCCTCACTTTCTCAAGATCTAGAGGCTCTAATACCAAATGTGATAAGTGGAGAATGACATGCCTGGGACTCACCTCCCATCCTATTTATAGCCCTTGCCTAGTCACCATCTAGAGTTCTCTCTAAGGCCCCTCTACTCATTTGGCCATCATGAGTAGGCACCTCATATGATCTCTCTGGCTTTTGGCCTTGGCTATCCCCCAAGCAAGGAACTTCTCATTCCTCCAAGCATGTACATCTCTGGAATATAACAGTATGTGCATGTGTACACATGTATGTGAGTGTATGTATGAATGTATCTATGTATGTATAACACTATATATATATATATATATATATATATATATATATATATATATATATATATATATATATATATATATATATATATATATATATATATATATATATATATATATATATATATATATATATATATACACACATATATATATACATACATACATACTGTATGTGTGTGTGTGTTTATCGAGCGAACTTCTCTCTCTCTCTCTTTCTCTCTCTCTCTCTCTTTGTGTGTCCTCGTTGTGTATGTGTGTAGCGTATGTGTGCGTGTATGTATGCACATATGTATATATATATATATATATATATATATATATATATATATATATATATATATATATATATATATATATATATATATATATATATATATATATATATGTGTGTGTGTGTGTGTGTGTGTGTGTGTGTGCATGTGTATGTGCATGTATGGTGTGTGTGTATGTGTTTACCGAGCCGTCTTCTCTCTCTCTCTCTCTCTCTCTCTCTCTCTCTCTCGCTCTCTCTGTGTCCTTGTTGTGTATGTGTGTAGCATGCTCTCTCTCTCTCTCTCTCTCTCTCTCTCTCTCTCTCTCTCTCTCTCTCTCTCTCTCTCTCTCTCTCTCTCTCTCTCTCTCTCTCTCTCTCTCTCTCTCGTCTCAATCCCAGCACAAATGTGCCGCGAGAAATCAATTTTTTTTTAATGAATCTAGAGTGTCACTTATGTGATGCTAGAGTGTCGTAGGTAGTGTGCCAACACCGCTAATAGCATTGTTAATTATGTTGATAGCGAGGGTCAAAATAGCGTCGCTTATGCAATGCTATTCATCACTTATACGATGCCCTACCTTTTTTAAAATAAAAAAAGAAATCATCGCTTATGCGTTGCTCTCAAAAATAAGCATTGCATAAGCAATGAACCCCACTTTTTTTCAATGGGGAGCATCGCTATGCCCCCCCAATTCTAGTAGTGCTTTTACTCTTATTTCATGGATCATTCTTTTCCTTATTCTTGCTCCTGCCACATTGTTGATTCTTTCCTTGGTATGAACCATGAACATCATATGCATCTCCACTCTAAGTGCCAACCATATATTTTCTACAAACCTCCTCACACAAGAGTGCTCCACATATTTCATCATAGACCTATTTACCATGAGGTGCACTATTCCTAATATTAGTTGTGAAAAATGCATTCGATGATGATGGCAAGGTGCATAACAACAAGATTGCTTTCATTTCATCATCCATCTCCATTTTGTGAGCATATTACTAAGAGAATGTAGCATCAAATTCATTTAAATGAGAAGAAACACTATTTATCTCCATGCAAAGTTCATAATCAATTACATTTATTTGATGTCATTTCTTTTTCATATGTATTTCATGATTTCCTCCAAAGCTCATATGCACTTTCACACTCCAATATTGTAAAGTAAACAGTATCTTCTAGGTGCAACTGAATGGTAGGGCTATCCATTTAATCCAACTCATCCCAATCATCTTCATCCATGTCAGAAGGCTTCTTTGGATTCTATGTACTGGCTTCCTTTGTCTCCTCTGAATTAGCACATCTTTAATCTAATTCTTCCATAGAGTAAAGTTTGTGCCATCAAATTTTTGGATTTCAAAATGGTCTTTTCCCTGCAAGTTATAGCTCATCTTGGGAATGCTAGCACTAGACCCTGATCAACCAAATGTGCCTCGCATCTCTGATGCCATGATGATAGAGGACTTACTAAAATGATAATGTATCTAGAAGAGTCCAAACACCACTAAGGGTCAAAAAAGGATGACCAAGTGTCAAGTTCTAGGAAAAGCTCAATAGTGTGCCAAGAGAAATGCATTAATGAACAATAATGACCAACCAAAAGGATTATGTGAGAATAAATGTGCTCACACCAGTAAGTGTATCAAGGAGTAAACCGATCACTATATAATTGAAAAAACAAGAAATCTGGAAAAATTTTGCCAAAGTCTCCTTTGCAAAATGACATGGACATACATAAGCAATATCCAGAGAAACATACATGGTGTGTATGTGCTCAATAAATGTAGTAAAATGGCATTGAAAAGTTGAATTCACATCCCAAACACTAGCCAACAACACCTACAAGTGTCTATCAACTTTGTTCTTTAGGATCAAGAAACTTGAATAAGTTTACGTTGCCTGCTCCCACCATAGCTGAAAAACTTTCAAGTGTAGATTTGCTAGTGTGGCTGAAACAAAAAGCCCCAAATCCAAATATGGATTGTCCAAGAAGTACAGAGACCACTCTTCTTGATGTTTTTGAACCTAAGTAAAGATAACTATTCATGAAACTACTCCAAAATGGTTCCAAGAATCATCCTAAATGTGCTTCAAAAGAGGCTTTGGAAGCAAAGAATGAGGCATCGAGGACCCAAACCATGTTCAAGATAATGTGAACCTTAGTCTTTCCACTTCCTCAAGCACCACAGGAGTGTAGCTTCATGGCAAGAGATTGTTGGTTAAACAAGCTGCAGGGTGAAGAAACTGGGATGGGTGAGCTCTCAGGAATTATCGGAACCTCAATATTCCTTGATCATTGAGGTCCTCCCTCGTGCATAGCCAACACTGACTTGGGTGAATCCGATGACAAGGTGTGCCAAGGTCTATGCCTTGGTCACCACCTTAATTGTAAGCCTTTTACCACTTAGAGAAAGCCTTGGGTGGGCAGGTGGGTTCGAGCAAGGGCAAAGCCTTGGGTGGGTGGGTGGATACTCGCTTCACTCACACAAAAGCACAAACGTTTTTGCATCAGATTGCTCTGATATTAGTGAAGTTTGGTATTGGAAATGCACCACAGTAGATTCTCCTTCTCAAGAGCTCCACTAACGATAACACTGGGCCTCGATGGTCTAACTAACAAGTTCTTCAAGGTGTTTAAGAATTTATTGGTGATACTATTGCATATGGTCTAGCAAGAAGCCATGTAATTTGGTGCTTTATTTAACTATCTCAATGAAGGTGTTATAAAATTGATTCACAAAAGAGACAAAAAAAACAAGATTGAAATTTAGAGGCCGATCACAATGCTGCAAAATAGGTATAAGATCTCTGCAAAGGTCCTAGCTAATTGGATTGCATGCCATCTTCAATGGATCAATGAGCATAACAAAGGCTTCATTAAGGGTTGATCCATCCTAGAGGAAATTGTTGATGTGCGAGAGTCATCCCAAGACATTCTTCATCAAGATTGATTTTGAAAAGGACTATGATTGTGTGGAGTGGGACTTCATTCTAGAGTCCTTGAAGGATATAGGATGCAGGCCTAGATTCATCAAGATGATCTCAACGCTATCAAAAAGCAACTCGATGCATATTAACGTAAATGACCAAATCTCATGTGCAATCAGATTAAAGAGATCTATTTGACAGGGATGCCCCATGGATTTGCTTCTATTCGCTATCGCCATTCACGGCCCTTAGCTACCTAGTTAATGATCAACTTGAGCTTAGGAAGATCTAGGGGTTCGTTCTTCCCCATCGCTAGAACACGATGTCATTGAGACTCTTTGCAGATGACATGAATGCTGTTGTCTGAGATGATAACAATAACATTGCAACCTTTTGGCAATGCCTTAACATCTTTTGTATTGCCTTTGGCTCTAGAATAAACCACTTTAAGACTACCTTCAAGGCCCCTTGCATGGCCCACCACACAATTCTTGTTGAATTAGGGTTGTCCAATGCTCCCTAACAAACAAATCTTCATGTTGTTGGGAATACCAACAGAGCTTGATGTATCTCTAGGGCTAGATGGAATTGGCCTCTCGGCAAACTTGTGTTGATATATTTAGGTAGTGATGTGTGTGAACACATTAGGATTTGTTGATATATTTAGGTAGTGATGTGTGTGAACACACTAGGACCGACGGGGCACTTTTTTCCCTCTTTAGGAGGTTTTTTTCCTCCGGCTTGTATATACACCTATTGCCCTAATGGGCTACTTATCTTTGTACATTTCTCTAGTAATACATTCAGTAGTGTGTGTTGTGCTCCAAGCTTCTTCTTCTTCCTTGTGCTATTCGTGTGCTTCCACGGACGTCTAACTCCAACAATTGGTATCAGAGCAGGTCGTCACTTCATCTAGGGTGTCGTCGACACTCGTCCATTTGCAGTCTCCGAAATCACGATCTAAGCTCATTTTGGCCTCCAAACGCACTATCGCAGTGCTTGTGTAGGATATTTTGTCTTTTTGTGCCAAAGGTATATACCAGTTTCTGTTCGCCAGTATAAGCATCTCGAAGTCTGCTACAGGTCTAGTGGAATTCGTCTGGGCAGTTCTGTTCAACTTTTTGAGATACAGTCAATTTTTTTCATCAAGGTATTTTAGTCACCAGCCATGGCTGAAAGAAGTGATGTATTCCGTATGTTGGATGGTACCAACTACCCATTATGGGCTTATATGATGTGACATGTGTTGAGGATAAGTTGGATGATACCAACTGCCCATTATGGGCTTATATGATGCGACATGTGTTGGTTGCAAAAGGACTGTGGAACATTGTGCAGGGTGTCGAAAAACGTCCTATCACACCTGCAGTTGTTACAATTGCAGGTACTAAAGCTGATGCAGAAATGGTCGAAGATGCTGATATTCTGCATATTCCTGTTCGTGCTGCGGTTTCTGCTGCACCTACTGCAGAGCAAATTTGCTGGGATGGAAGAGATGCCCAGGCACATGCATTGATATCTTTGTCTATCAAACGTGCCATTATTCCTCACATTTGCTCTTGTAGAACACCTAAGGATGCTTGGGATACACTTACCACATTGTACCAAGCTAGGAATGAGGCTTTGTTGCTTACCGCCGAAAACAGTTAGAGAGTGAGCACATGAATGAAGGTGATTCTATGGACAGTTTCCTAACAAAGATCAAAGACTTGAAGGAATAGTTGATTTCTGCTGATGAAGTTATACCAAATAGCTCACTTGTGCAGACCGTTCTAAATGGTCTTCCTGATCCATATCAGAGTTTTACTTCTACTCTTCGGTTGATGATGAAAGGAAATCCAAATGCCTTATCATTTGAGGAGTTAGTCTCTGTTCTATTGTAGGAGGATAAGTCAAGGCAGAACAAGTCCATTATGCGAGTTGCAGGTCAAGCTTTCCTGGCTAGTCAGAAGGGCAAAGGAAAATGGAGCTCTTCAACTAGTAAGGAGAAATCTACTAATTCTGCACATTTGAAGAAGGAAGATAATAATGAGAAGAAATCAGAAAAGCAGAAATTGTTTTGTAAGTATTGTAAAGGGAATGACCATATCATAAAGAAGTGTCCAAAACTTGCTGCTAAAGAGGCAAAGAAGAAAGAGGCTGGAATGGTTGTTCTAGAGGCCTCTACACCAAAAACAGAGTCTGCTAATCTTGTGTAGGAAGAAGAATGGGCGTTTACTACTGTCTGCAGTTTTGACCCATCTTCTCATGAGCAATGCATGTCTGCAGTAAACTTAGATGTCTGGTATTTTGACAGTGGGGCGACCAAACATATTACCTCACAGTGCAGTTTCTTCTCTTCACTCGAGCCTACCCCTACAGGGAATACTGTTACATGCACCAACAACTCCTCTTATCGTGTTATGGGAGTTGGTAAGATCGTTTTGACTACTGCTGATGGTAGTTCTTTCACTTTGTCAAATGCTTTATTTGTGCCAGGAATCAAGAAGAACCTGTTATCAGCTTCTGCATTAGCCAAGATTGGCGTGGTTGTCAAATTTGTTGATGACAGGTGTACAGTTCATGATCTGTCAAATGGTGATGTGATTATTGCTTCTGGCATTCTATGTCGTGGGTTGTATAAGCTCATAGACTATGAAAGATCTGTAAATGATTTGGCATGTGCAATAAATGATTCTCAGGCTATGTCAGATGCAAAGCTTCGGCATGCACGCTTTGGTCATCTAAATTTTGCTAGTTTGTTATGCCTGCAGAAATCTGAAATGGTGTCCTCTTTGCCCAAACTTGATGCACCTAGAAAACCAGGATGTAAAATGGGCACCCTCCATTCTGATCGAGGGGGGCAATATATGTCTTTTGGTTTTAATGCATTTCTGGCTGAACGTGGGATAAAACACCAGTGTACAGTCTCGTATACACCTCAACATAATGGAGTTGTTGAACGAAAGAACAGGTCACTCATGGAGATGGTGAGATGTACGGTCAAGAGTCAGGCTTTACCACATAGTTTCTGGCTTGAGGTTGTCATGTGTGCAACATATGTACTGAACAGGTGTCCCACTAAAGCTCTGTAGTCTATCACTCCATATGAGGCTTAGCGTGACTTCAAGCCATCTATTGCTCATCTGCGTGTCTTTTGTTGTTTGGCATA
>CM035433.1:51625428-51630428 GCA_020310875.1 Ceratopteris richardii | reverse complement strand
GCTGAAAGTTTTGCTTACAACATCAAAACTGAAGAAGTGAACCGGAATCGAACTCGTGCCCTCATTGGAGCAAGAGACCTCGTTGCACGGAGCCAAACGATGCCCATTTTCGTTAGCCAAGATACCAGTTGCGATTTCCCTCAATAAACGGAGAGGATCAGAACTACAGAAGTTCATTGAGCATTGAGCATAAGCAAAAGTCTTGATCGTTAAAAGAAGGAGTAGCGTTCGGGTTTCGAACTGTGGACCTCTCGGAGGAGATCGGAACTTTCTATGCACTACACTAGAGGCCTTTGGTGATCAATCAAAGGATTCAATCCCCTCACCTTGGTCATAGTTTACAACGTCTTACCCATTGGAATAAAGGCAACCGATGATTTTATGTTCTCTGTGCATTATTTGTTGTCTGGTTGTCTGTAATGCCTTCTAATTCCGAGCCAAGTTTACTTGGATTATGACTTCTTTTTGAGCTGCTGATTACCCCAACCGAATCTGATTGCATATCTTTGGTGAGCAAATCCGAAGACTACCAAAGTTTTGGGAAAAGTTAGAAGGAAGTGGGTGTGTCATACAAATACCATGTAGCTGTGAGGACATGCACCCATGATGGATGTTGCATGCACTGAGTCTTCAAAGTATGGAGAGTGAAGCTAACCAAGATGAAGAATCAATTTTTCTTGAGGATCAAGAGGACAAATCACTCTTCTAAAGGATCAAGGGAAGGACGTAGCTCTATGTGGAGCTAAGTATTTTCCAAATTATGTTTTCATTTTGATATCTGTTTGCTCAAATGCTTTCATTTAGGATGCATTAATTAGGACTAAAGGCATAGTCCAATTATGATTATCTCAACATGAAAGCTAATTAGAGGACTAAACGGTATTGAAATGACACAAAAGTATAAGTACTTTTCAGTTTTTGGTATGCAGATGAAATTTTTATTTCCATTCATGCACAAAAATGAAAAGATTATTTGTGCATCAAAGAATGTTTTATGCACATCAAGTTTGCACTTGCTTGGGAAAGGTAGTTAATTCTCCAGTTCACGCACTTGAATAAATACCTTTTGCCAGAATAGCAAGCAGGTTGTTTTTGCATGGATGCTTGTTTGCATACCTAATAAGCTCAAGATTTGCTTAAGTTCATTACACTTGCATGTACTCACATGCATTTTCACCCAAGATTGGGCATTTGCATACATGAACATACATTTGCATGCAATTAGATGCATGTGCATACGCATGATCTTTTGGTAAGTAGCTGAACACGTATACTTTCATTCCTTTCTTTTTCTAACTTGACTTAGCTAGGTGGAAAAAATAGAAAATTACCTAGTTGCAAGGATCTTGACCATCATGCAACTAAGTATCTAGTCTATTTTTTCCAAAAAAGTGATACATAGGTACCACTTAGTAGGAGTCTTTTTGAGGAAAAGAAAGCATGTTGAAAGTAAGTATGCATAGAGCTACTTTCCAATGTGCATGCTCAGTCTAAGTTTGGGAAGAAACCTAGACATTCTTAGCAACTATCGAGGATTTAGTTGTTTTTGGATGTTCATGTTCATGCATCCAAGTAAGGAAGTTTATGTTGAAACTTGTAAGTTCCAAAATATTTTTAGGAGATTTAATACTTTAATATTCATCAAACATTGATGAAAATAAGTAGAAGTATTGAACTTCTAGAATCTCTAGAACTCTAGTGTTCATAGATGTTAGTTTCCAAAAATGCATCTCAAGGCATGATGCAAGGTCTTCAATTGACGCGAAAACTTTTGAAGGAAACTTCCTTGATTCTATTTAAGCTAACTCAAGGCTTAAAAAAGATTAAGTAAACAATTCCAAGCATTATTTGCTTGTGCAAAGTTTTCAAACATGGAGACTTTATTAAAGCACTTTTCTAAAGATAAGAAAAGTATGCTTAGTGGTCTTTAAGCTAAGAAAAGCTTAAACAAGAGACCCAAGAAAAGTAATCTTTGGAAATTAAGCTATTTCCTAAAGATAAGCTAATGAAAGAGTTCAATTAACTATTTCATTAGTTAAATGAGAATGTCTTTTGGACAAGCAAAGCCTTAAGTCTTGGTCTTATCCAAAAGTCTAGAATTCCTTTTGAAGATCTTTCCAGTAAAGGAGAAGATTCCAAGATGAATCATTAGACTAGAAAGCAAAAGATTCCAAGATGAATCATTAGTTTAGTATTACTTGATTCCTTAGTAGGAATCAAAAAAGTTCTTGAAAGAAAAACCTCCCCAGATGTGAGACTAGCATCTTTCAAGAGAAGTTTTATAGCAAGTAGTTTCCAACAAATCCCTAACCACCAGTTTTGGTATTTAAGTCCAAATAGTGATATAACCTAAAGGTATATCAGAGATTCTTAGCTTTGGAATCTGAAAAGCATTAGAAGATGCTTGGACTTAAGTTGAGGGAAAGATCTCTAAAATCCTGCAGGTAAGCAAAGAAGCTTAAGATAGTTTAAGAGATCTTAAAGATAAAGACTATAAGTCTTTATTTTTGTCGCAAGTATCAACCAGACTTGATCAAACTTGGCCATGATTGTCCAAGAATATGTGATTAGAACTACTCTGTAGATTGCCCTAGTATTGGCAGTAAAAATTCCGTTAGGAATGATTCACTCAAGTTCCATTTATCGAATGGAAAATTATGAAAAAAGTAAGTTGTTCCAAGTCTGAACAGAGTGAAGTAATTCCAAGAATGTAGTCTGCAACCGTGCAAATGGTACTTAAGTCTGTGGAAGGTAAAACATAAGTGTTTGCCTATCCTTAAAGGGATTTTGGTACAAATCCAGAAAGCATGAGCGGATGCTTAGACTTAAGCAGTAGAGAGATTCCTATAAAAGTCCTAGCCAGGATAGGTACCTAAAAGCATTAGTAGAAAGGAATCTAAAGACAAGAAGTCAAAAGCTCTTGTCGCTACAAAATTGGTCAAGAATAACCAATTGAACTTGAATTTGAAAAATTCAAGTACTTGGAATTCTGATTGGTTTTCATTTGAAAACCCTAGCAAAGAAGAATTGATATTCAGTCAAGAGGTTTTCAAGTTCCCAAGGTTAAACACAAGATCGTGAAACGATCATGTCAAGGGATTAAAACCTAGAATATCAAGATAGAGATAGTGCCTAAAATTGCAAATTCTTGTCAAGAATTAAAGCTAGAAGGTTCTCTATCTAGAGATGTTGTAGACTTTAGGATAAAATTCACTCACACGTCAATGTGAGTATAAAATAGGGTGGTATGGGACACCAGATTTTATACTCAGATTGATGTAGGAAAGATGGTATGGGACATCGGACCGTGAGATGATGATTATCTTTGAGTCTTCGTTTGGATCTTGAAGTTTGAAGTTAGGTTTGATCTTCAAGGAAATTAAAACTTCATAGAAGGAGTTTAAATTCAAGAAGAATCTCAAGATACTTCAACACGACTTCAAGATCAAGGAAATTGAAGATATGAAGTAAGCACTTCCAAGATCTTCTTAAAACACTTCAAGCTTAAGTGTTATTGATCAGAAATATTTGATAAATTTCTGAAAGAAGTTGGACTTTGATTTTGAGTTGATCTTTTCAACTAAAGACTAAGTCAAGCATCAAGTTCCTAGTGTAACTTGGTAAATTCACTCTTTTGACTCAAAGAAATGCACAAGAATTGCATTCACGATTAGGAGTCAAAAAGACTGAATGAGACCTGAACTTAGTCTCAAGTGAAGCATTATTTGAATACCAAAATCATCGAGAGAACCTCAGTGGGTCGACACACTGATGGTAATTGCCACACTAGTATCTTGTGGTTGGATGATGTTTTTGATTTTCTTTGCATCTTTTTGAGAATCTAGCTTATTTCTCTTAAAGATAAAGAAAATGCTTCAATACCTTGTTGAAATAGATCTTTGAAAAGTTGAAATCTTGAGTCATCTAGCCTTTGACTCATAACAAGTTCGAAGTATGAATTGGTTGTATAGAATTTTAGTTTTTCTTTCCGCTTTTCGAATCTTTTGGAATTGACTCAGATATGGTATCTGATTCCTTTTTCAAAAGACCAGGGTTAGCCGGCTAGAATTAGATAACTAACTTGAACATCCTAGATAGATGTTATGTACAAGAACCTTTTCAAAAGATGATAAGTCTAAGTGGACTTATTCATTTGAGTTTGCTTCAAGTTATGGCATAAATAATTTCCTAGAGTCCAGTATACTCTAGAATAGAGAAGTTAGGAATTGCTCAGTAGATTGAAAATTCCCGATAACTTTTAGTTAAAATCTTTGAGAAAAGTGTCCTAAGTTGGACAATTTTCATTTTGAATTTGAATTGACCAAGTTAGTATGGTTGACTCAACAGAAATGGTAAAACTTTCTCCTACAATTTACATAGGATTTTGTAACCCATTTGGACAAAGTAGTCCTCTAGTTGGGTGAAAAAATCAAGTAACTGTTGGATTAGAGTTAACCATTGTACAAACATCCAAGTTAGATGTTAGGGACAACCAAAACTTCAAGTTCTCCAAAACAAATTCAAGTGAATCAAGAGTTCTCAAAGTCTTGTAAGGGATAAGAATCCCACCTTCATTACTAAGTTCATGCATCAGTTATGCCTAGAAATGGACTAGTAATTTGAATCCACCTAGTTCACATCTTTGTGCCTAGATCCCACATCCAGAAACTGTGAATTAGCCAGGAATGTATTTAGATCCACCCTCATTATTCTTCACTAGTTTGTACATTGTCCTGTTCATCAAAGTGCAAAACCAGATAGTGTTTTGAATCATTTGGGCAGGGATGCCACCACAGAGATGAGACATGTTCTTCCAGTTTTGGAACATGACCATGTTCTTCCAGTTTTAGAACATGAGGCTCGGGGGTTGTTTACCGTATGTATATAGCTCTATTTTCAAGGACAAAAATATTTTCCAAGGGGGGAAGAATGTAATAAAGTAAGTTATGATCCAAGGGTCTGGCCGGTTCAGACGGATCAGAAATCGGACACCGTTTGGT
>CM035433.1:51605428-51615428 GCA_020310875.1 Ceratopteris richardii | reverse complement strand
TTGTTTTGTGGATGTACTCCACAACCTATATCCCATTTTCTTATCATCATATCCAATAAACACATATTTTTCTGCTTTAGGCTCCAATTTATGCCTCAATTGTGATGGCACATATGCATATGCCAAACATCCAAATACTTTGCAATGATCTAAAGTAGGTATTTTACCCCACCATGCCTCATATGGTGTCATACACTGCAAATCTTTACATGGTAACCTATTGACCAAATAAGTAGCTGTGTTCACAGCCTCAGTCCACAAATAATTTGGGCAATTTTTCTCCTTCATCATTGACCTTGCAAACTCAACAAGAGTTCTATTTCTTCTCTCTGCTACCCCATTTTGTTTAGGAGAGTACCTACAAGTAACCTCTCTCTTTATACCTGCATTCCACAAAAAATCACTGAACTCATTAGAGAAATACTCTCCCCCTCCATCTGACCTTAGTCTCTTCAACTTATGACCTGTAATTCTCTCTGCATACACATGATAATGTTTGAATGTATTGAATACCTCTGACTTATCTTTGATCACATAGATAGTGATCCATCTGGTAGCATCATCAACATAAATCACATAATACCTTGTTCCATTGATACTAAAATCCTTTGATGGTCCCCACACATCTGTGTGTACCAATTCAAGCTTCTCTGAATACATAAACCCATGCTTGGAATAAGATTGCTTATGAGCCTTACCTAATTGACATGCCTCACATCTGTATGTCATATGTTGACCTGCAATATTAGGCAATCCAAGCACTAAACCATTATTAACCATATCTTTGATACCTCTTTCATTGAAATGTCCAAGCCTCTTGTGCCAAAGATCTAACTCAGAGATCTTATGTCCTCCATAAGTGAACAAGGCATGACCAACATTACCTTGGATCTTCAATGTGAACAATCTTCCTTCTTTCTTCCCTGAAACAATTTGTTTATACCCATTGCTAGGGTCTTCCACAGACACTCCTTCATTAGTGAACCTAACTTCATAACCTTTTTCAACAATTTTTCCTACACTTATCAAATTCTTAAGAATTGTAGGAACATACAAAACCTTACTCAAGACAGTACTACCATCCTTGGCCTTCACTGATCCAATTGACTTCACATTGTGCTTTGTATTGTCACGTGTTTGAACTACATGATTAGTTACCTTATTTTCCAAATCAGTCATCAATGCTATGTTACCACTCAGGTGATTGCTACACCTTGAGTCAATGTAGAAGACTCTTTGGTCTTCACTTTGCCTTTCACAAGTTGCATTCATTATCAATGTTGAATCCTCCTTCTGATCTGAAGCATAATTGTAGTAGGTATTGTTGTATTGTTGACTTTGGAATCCTCTACCTGCATTTCTTCCAAAGTAACCCCTACTACCTCTACCTCTGAAATTACCTCTTTGATTTCTGCCACCTCTTCCTCTTTAATTAAAGTTCTGATGATATCCACCATTACTCTTAGTAGTATGCCAACAATCATTAGCTAAGTGATTTGTCTTACCACAAATCCAGCAAGCCTTGACTCCATCTTTATTACTCCTGCCTCTTCCTCTACCTTTGCCACCTCCTCTTCCTCTTAGGAAGTTAGCTTGGCTAGTTGTACCTTCATCTTCATTTTCTTGTTGCTTCCCTTTGCTATTCTTCTTCTTATCCTTTGAATACATTGCATGACATGTACTTTTATCACTTTCTCCTTTGACATCCTGCTCAAAGGTTAACATATGTCCTAGCAACTGATTTAAGTCAGGAGTAAAATGATCAAGTGATAATTCAATAGACAAAATGAATGGCTTCCATTTGTCATAACCTCTCAAACCTCTGAGGATTTGCCTTACCAATTTATCCTCCTAAATGTCTTCATCAACTGCTTCTAATGCATCTGTGATGGGGGAAGTATCTCAACCCCTAAGCAACGATGAAGCGCGAATGACCTCCACAGGTATCCTTGTTTGACCTCTGCACACCAAAAATGCTCTTACTCAGAGCTTATGCAGAGAACTCCAGTGAGCTTTTGTAGACCTGTAGTAGACACCAAGGGCTTTCCAACAAAACAAATTTCACTTGAAATGGATGCTTACACAAAGAGAAACAATGTCTACAACATGAGCTAGTTGAATGCTCACAACTGCTAGTCAAGCAGAGACATCACTTCACTCCAGCAAACTTTTCTCAGAGATTATACAGAGAATGAATCTCAAACTTGAGTCAACTTTAGAGCACTCTAATAGCTACCCAATGACACCAAAATCATAGCAAATGGATACATAGAGAAGGAGAACCAGCCCTTACAACAGAGAGCAAAATATTTCCAACAGAGACTACACAAAGAGAGAGATATCAATCACACTTCACTAAAATGAATGTTGCTCCCAGGTTACTCAGAGAATGCTCCAGAGAATTGGTAAGCATAAAATAGACTCTTATAGCTATCCAATGAGACAAGAATTACATCAAATGGATACCATATGAGGGAGAACCAATGCTAACAACTCAGGGGTAGAGAGTTGCAACACTGCCTGCGCACACACATAGATATGCCTACTAAAAGAAAATAAACAAGCAAGCAAGGGGGTTGCTTAAGCAAGGGGCTTGCTTATCACAACTCCAGCACTTAGTGCTCACTTTACATGAGCTAAAACTCCAAGAAGATGGCCCAAAAGAAGTCGAGATACATGCTCCTTTTATAGTGAGAGGTGTGCCCCTAAAATCTAGGAACTACCTTTCCAAATCAGCCTCCTAACTTGGAGGAATTAGTTGAGATGACTTGGGGAGTGGTTGAGTGACTTTTCTTGATGGAATCTCGTGGTTTTTGGCTTCCTTTGATTGCTCCACATGTCCATAAAAGATTCCCCACGAATTTTAGCTTGAAGCTTGACTTTTAACACTCCCCCTCAAGCTTCAATTCTTCATCCTCATCCAAGCTCCTTCATGTTGATGCATTGCTTGAATTTTGAAATCTTCATCCCATCCAAAGCCTTTGTAAACATGTCCGCAACTTGGTCCTTGGTACCAATATGATGTACTGAAACTTCCTTGGATATCACCTTTTCCCTTATGAAGTGATAGTGCACTTCAATATGCTTGGTTCTAGCATGATAGACAGGGTTCGATGCTAGATGAATGCTACTCATGTTGTCACAAAAAATTGGATATGTGTCAACCTGCAAATTAAGCTCCATAAATAACTTCTTAATCCACATTAGCTCACATGTGACTTGAGCCAAAGCTCTATACTCAGCCTCGGTGGAAGATAATGCCACCATGGGTTGCTTCTTTGAAATCCATGAGATGATCTT
Organism: Ceratopteris richardii; assembly: GCA_020310875.1. Classification (NCBI taxonomy): domain Eukaryota; kingdom Viridiplantae; phylum Streptophyta; class Polypodiopsida; order Polypodiales; family Pteridaceae; genus Ceratopteris; species Ceratopteris richardii. The sequence goes on along the minus strand of CM035433.1, from coordinate 51,612,128 downwards.
GCTACCTAGCATGACTAGGTAACCACTTGTACTCCTTCTATCTTCCTTCGAACCGGCCCAATCGGCATCGGAATAAGCTTTGACCTGCATATCATCATCAAATGAGTAGAACAATCCTTCATTTATAGTGGCTTTGAGATATCGCAACATTCTTCTTGCAGCTTGCAAGTGTGTAGTCCTTGGACTATGCATAAATTGTGATAACACTCCAACTCCATATGCTATGTCGGGCCTGGTTATTGTGGCATAATTGAAAGAGCCTACAATAGATCGATACAAAGTTACATCCTCTAATGGCTCTCCATCAATGGAGCTTAGCTTTACATTAACTTCCATGGGATTTGAAATAGGCTTGCAATGTAGCATCCCAAACCTCTCAAGTAGGTCTAGAATATACTTCCTTTGTATGAGCATAATACCTTCTTCTTTGTATACAACTTCAATGCCAAGAAAATACCTAAGATCTCCAAGATCGGAGATCCTAAACTCCTTTCCAAGCTTTGCCTTGATCTCCTCAATGCCCTTTGTATCATTACCTGTAATGATAAGATCATCTACATACACACACATGTAGACCACAAGTTCTCCTCTTTGTTTGATGAAGAGAGATGGATCCGCCTTGCATTGATTGTAACTACATTTGATCAAATAGTCCACCAATCTTTGGTTCCAAGCCCTTGGAGCTTGCTTTAGGCCATAAAGTGCCTTCTTCAACCTACAAACATGATGTGGAAACTCTTTATGAACAAAACCTAGTGGTTGCTCCATGTATACCTCTTCTTCCAAGTCTCCATTGAGAAAGGCATTCTTGATATCCAATTGGAAGAGCTTCCATCCTTTGCTAGCAGCCATTGCAATGAGTGTCCTAATGGTGCTCATCTTTGCCATGGGGCTGAATGTCTCTTCAAAGTCCACTCCATAGGTTTGTGCAAAACCCTTGGCCACCAATCTTGCTTTGAACCTAGAAATAGATCCATCTGAATTCCTCTTTACTTTATACACCCACTTATTACCTATTACCTTCATGTTCTCCTTCTTGGGCACTAGAGTCCATGTTTGATTTTCCTCAAGTGCGTCGATCTCTTCTTGCATTGCCTCTTTCCATTCGGTGTACCTGCTTGCATCTTCATAGCAATCGGGCTCATGATCTTCTACTACTTTGTTCATATATGCATAATGTGTTGCCATGTATGAATCATAAGTAAACCTTTGAGTTGGATACTTAACTCTAGAAGACTTCCTTTCTTCACCTTTTGGAGGAATAAACCTCCTTTGCCTTGGGAACTTGATCTCTTTCTTTGACGTGGCTTCTTTCTCCATCATGTGTCCTTCATCATCTTCAACTTCATTACCTTCTTCATCCAACTCCACCAATGTTGCTTTGCCTTTGTTGATTGATTGTGCTTCATAGCTTGATGAAGATCTCCCCCTCCATGGTGAGTTCATGCTTGAACTATCTTCATTGATGGAACACCTTGGGCCGCTTAGCTCTAGGTCGATTTGTTCTTCATCATGTCCATGCTTTTCTTCTTCATAGTCCTGCATACAATCATACTTCTTATACCAAGGGAGTAGCTCATCAAATGCTACATCCCTTGATATCCTCAAGTCCTTTGTGTTTGGGTTGAAGCACCTGTAACCTTTATGATCATTTGAATATCCTAGAAACACACACTTTTCTGCCTTTGGTTGTAGCTTGTGCCTCAATTCACTTGGCACATGTACATAACAAGTACATCCAAATATCTTCAAGTGGGAAAGATCAGGTTTCTTACCATAATAGGCTTGATATGGTGTCAAGCCATGGATCCCTGAGGTAGGAGCCCTATTCATTAGATACACGGCGGTATTTGCTGCATCACTCCAAAACATGTTAGGTACATTCATCTCATTAAGCATTGCTCTAGCGATCTCGGCAATGTATCTATTCTTTCTCTCTGCTACTCCATTTTGTTGGGGTGTGTACCTGCATGTTACTTGCCTCTTGATGCCTTGATCCATTAAAAAATCAGAAAACTCATTTGAGAAATATTCTCCCCCTCCATCGGACCTTAGCTTCTTGATATATGTACCTGTTTCCTTCTCTACCATTGCCTTGAATGCTTTGAAACATGTAAACACATCTGATTTGTTTTTGATGAAATAAACCCAAACCATCCTTGTGCAATCATCTATAAAAGTGACAAAGTACTTGTTACCTCCAATGGATTGCTCTTTCGTTGGCCCCCACACATCTGTATGTATCAACTCCAATGGATGTTGGCTTATGTAGCCACTCTTCTTGAATGGAAGTCTCGCTTGCTTCCCTAGTTGACAAGATTCACATAAATGCTTCATACCTTGTCCTTGGAAGTTGGGAAGACCTTCAACCAGCCTCTTGAACTGCATTTCCTTCATTCTTTGTATGTTGATGTGACCTATCCTCTTGTGCCACAAGTCCAACTCCGAAATCCTCTTGTTTCCATATGTGAAGTAGACATGTTGAGTAGAATGAGAATTTACCTCCAAAGTGAAGAGTCTCCCTTGCTTCTTTCCTCTTGCTATGACCTTGTAACCTTGCTTAGGGTTCTCCACAAAGCATCCACCTTTGTTGAACCTTACTTGATAGCCTCTTTCAACCATTTGCCCAACGGACACCAAGTTCTTTGTTATGGTAGGTACATGCAAGACATCCTTGAGACATCTTCCTTCCTCCTTGTCATCCAAAGCTACATCTCCAACATGGGAGATCTCATGGGCTGTATCATCACCTGTTTCTACATGTCCTTTACCTTTGGGAACATGTAGATTAGTAAACCAAGAAGCATTGCAACTCATATGGTTGCTACATCCACTATCAGTATACCAAGTGTTATCTACTTTGCTTGAATTCCCATTCATGTGCATCATCAAGAGATTGTCATTTTCTGAACTTGTAGAAGCATAATTACCTTGGCCTTTGTATGAAGAACCTTGATTATAGTTCCTTTGGTTTCCTCCTTGGTAGCAATCTCTAGCATAGTGGCCAAACTTGCCACATATGTAACATCCTTCGCCATCTTGATTCCTGTTTTGTTGATGCCGTCCTCCTCTTCCTCTTGATCTTCCTCTCCCTCTTTGTGATGAGGTGCCTTGGTCATGTCCTTGATTTCTTGAGTGGCCTTGCCTTCCTCCAAACCTTCCTTTGCCCCTTCCGTGTCCTTGTCTTCCTTTGCCCCTTTGATTACCTGCATAGAAAACTTGTGCATCTTTGCTTTTAGTTGAACTTCCACCTATGTTCATTTCTTCGGTGACCATGAGAGCAACCAATTGCTCAAAATCGGGAAGATTATCCCTTACATAAACTGAAGTGGTAAAGGGTTTCCACTTCTCATCATCTCTCAAACCATTGAGAGTATAAGCCACAAGATCGTCATCGTCTACGTGGCTTCCAATGGATCCCAATGCATCTGATAACTCCTTGACCTTAAGTATGTAGTCATTTATGCTACTCCCTGAGCTCTTCCTAAGGTTGTTGAGCTCATTCTTGAGTTGGATCTTCCTTGCTTTGGTGCTTGTTGAATAAAGCCTTTCAAGTGTCTCCCATACCTTCATGCTTGAATCCAGGTCTTGGATATGGCCGATCATGCTATTGCTAATGTGTTGGAAAAGAATAAAGATAACCCTCTTGTCTCTTTCATTCCATTCCCTAAAGGCCCTTCTCTGGTCATTGGTTGGATTCTCATCCAACCTAGGTCTTGGTTCACTTCCACTAATCAACCCCCAAAGGCCCTTGCCCATAAGATAGTTGGAGACCCTAAATCTCCATGGTTGATAGTTACCTTTGTCTAGCTTTTCAATTTGAGTGTTGAAGTCTCCCATATCTAGTCTTTGATACTTGACCTACCCTTGGCTAATGCTCCAATGTGTGTAAAATGAAAATGAGGCTCTGAGGTTACCTCAATCCAAAGCTTTCCTTAGATGGACACCTTGTGCTCTTGCAAATTTGAGCAGAATAGCTCCCCCTTGATGTGAGCTACCTCCAAGAAGCTTTTGTTGATGCAACTCTTCAACCACCAACTCCAAGAGGTCTTCTTGCTTGTATGTGATACCTCCAAGATGCCCAAATGCTCTGATACCACTGATGGGGGAAGTATCTCAACCCCTAAGCAACGATGAAGCGCGAATGACCTCCACAGGTATCCTTGTTTGACCTCTGCACACCAAAAATGCTCTTACTCAGAGCTTATGCAGAGAACTCCAGTGAGCTTTTGTAGACCTGTAGTAGACACCAAGGGCTTTCCAACAAAACAAATTTCACTTGAAATGGATGCTTACACAAAGAGAAACAATGTCTACAACATGAGCTAGTTGAATGCTCACAACTGCTAGTCAAGCAGAGACATCACTTCACTCCAGCAAACTTTTCTCAGAGATTATACAGAGAATGAATCTCAAACTTGAGTCAACTTTAGAGCACTCTAATAGCTACCCAGTGACACCAAAATCATAGCAAATGGATACATAGAGAAGGAGAACCAGCCCTTACAACAGAGAGCAAAATATTTCCAACAGAGACTACACAAAGAGAGAGATATCAATCACACAACTTCACTAAAATGAATGTTGCTCCCAGGTTACTCAGAGAATGCTCCAGAGAATTGGTAAGCATAAAATAGACTCTTATAGCTATCCAATGAGACAAGAATTACATCAAATGGATACCATATGAGGGAGAACCAATGCTAACAACTCAGGGGTAGAGAGTTGCAACACTGCCTGCGCACACACATAGATATGCCTACTAAAAGAAAATAAACAAGCAAGCAAGGGGGTTGCTTAAGCAAGGTGCTTGCTTATCACAACTCCAGCACTTAGTGCTCACTTTACATGAGCTAAAACTCCAAGAAGATGGCCCAAAAGAAGTCGGGATACATGCTCCTTTTATAGTGAGAGGTGTGCCCCTAAAATCTAGGAACTACCTTTCCAAATCAGCCTCCTAACTTGGAGGAATTAGTTGAGATGACTTGGGGAGTGGTTGAGTGACTTTTCTTGATGGAATCTCGTGGCTTTTGGCTTCCTTTGATTGCTCCACATGTCCATAAAAGATTCCCCACGAATTTTAGCTTGAAGCTTGACTTTTAACAATCTGCAATGTCCTTCAATAGTCTGAGATAGATTGAGAGGCTTTCTTCTTGAAAGTGGTAAATTTTGCCCACAAGGATGCCTTCCTTGAATTTGTGGTGTTTTGAAAATGCTCCTCCAAAGCATTCCATATATCACTTGCATTTTCAAGACCTCTAATGTGAGGTAGCAAGTAGTCATTGACTCCCATATAGATAATGCTCCTAGCTTGAGCATCTTTCTTCATCCAATTCTTCAATTCTGATAATTCCTCCCTAGTTGGAACACTAGGATCTTTGAACTGAGGCTTTTCTTCTTCACCTGTAATATAAGCTATCAAGTCTTTGCTCATAACATGAGCTTCCATCCTCATTGACCATGCTGGATAGTTCTCTCTATCCAACTTCTCTATCTGAAGAGAATCTCCCATCCTTTCTTCACCCGTATATTGAATTCTTCAAATTTTATGAGTAATAGATGTACCTTTACTTCGAATAATGTTCCTTTTGTCTTCCTTGATGTCGTATTACCTCCTTCTCAAGCTTTGTCCACAAGCTTTCACCTTCAGAACCTTCAGATGTTGAATTCTTTATGACTGCAGCAGTCGGGATCCATCTTTCTTCAATTCTGATGCTTCCTGCTCTGATACCACTAATGGAGAGTGTTAATTTCCAAAAGAGCAAGTTATTCTTGAAGTTAGAGCACCTCTATATCAAGAGTAACTCAAACCATTCACCAATTTAAAGAATCAATGATCAATTGTCAAAATTTTGATCAAACTATGAAGAATATGACTACACAGAAAGTCTGTTGCATATAACTCTCTCATTGACTTATCAAATGTGTAAAGTTTTTTATAAAACTTTGCACAAAGTGTTGCCTCTAGTTTTCACACCTCGTCCAAGTCAAATCACTTCAAAAGATTCAGTAGATCTTGAGAAATGAACTTAACAAGTCACCTATGTCTAAAACTGTTCTTCTGAGAAGTCGATTTAGACACCCGTAACTTCTAACACTTGGTTCTCTCACTCTAGAACCTGTTTATGCAAATGCTTTTAGCAATAGGTAGCTTACCTTCCAACTTAAAGATTGAGTGCTTGCTTGCTCAAAACTTTACACTGTGGAAGGAGAACTGACCAAAACATTAGCATCAGATTTTGTGCCTCTTTCAAGAAACAGTGAACACTTCTTCACATATGAATGCTCCTACTCATAATTCTCACAGCCTGTTTACAATTAGGCTCTCAAAATTTAACCGTAGACTTATTAACTATGGATTTAGACATCTACAAAAGGATTCTTGAAATGATCAAGCACAGAAGGAGAATGCACAGAAATATCGGGCGCAACATTTTCATTTCTGAGAAATTCTTACATCTGAGTAATGAGAGATATTCTACTCACTTCTAAAAGTCTAATGACATCTAATTCTTCTCAATTCTTGTTCTCACATAATCTCTCTACTTTGCCCCAACATTTTCTTTGTATATATAGGCAAATTTTTACAAGCTCATGACCATACAAAAGTATATGATGTACTGACTCTAAAATAATGTACATATGTATACACATCTTTATCTCCTAGATATGCATTTCCTTCATGCTTCATGACTTGGTC
>CM035433.1:51572928-51582928 GCA_020310875.1 Ceratopteris richardii | reverse complement strand
ATAAACAAATAGAAATATAGATAGATAGATAGATAGATAGATAGATAGATAGATAGATAGATAGACAGACAGACAGACAGACAGATAGACAGACGGACAGACAGAGAGACAGAGAGACAGATAGACAGACAGACAGACAGACAGACAGACAGACAGACAGACAGACAGATAGATAGATAGATAGATAGATAGATAGATAGATAGATAGATAGATAGATAGATAGATAGATAGATAGATAGATAGATAGATAGATAGATAGATAGATAGATACATAGATACATAAATGGATAGATGGATAGATAGATAGATAGATAGATAGATAGATAGATAGATAGATATTTCTATGTGTGTGTTGCTGCCTACACGTGTAGGGACGTCCAAAAAAAAGGTAATAGAAATCACACGAGCAATGTGAAGTATGATTTTGTTCTATAGGTGTCCGTTTTTGGATGTGTGAATACATTAGCATGTAGAACGTTCAATTATGCATGTTTTGATATGCCACAAAGAGGGGTGTCTGTGACGCATGTGGAGATATGGTTGTCTTTGTGTGGATACATGATTAGAGATGTTACAACTTAAATGATGTTCAGAATCCATTTTCAACATATATCACTTGATGTTTCTGGTTCATCACATTCTGGATCAAACCTTGGCACTTCTTCAACTTCAACCTGTACTTCATTGTTCTTCTCTTTATCAAATATCTGAACCTTTGATTTACCTTTCTTTTGATTCACAACTTCTTCATCACCTGCATAAATATTGATTGTACCTGCATACCAAGTACCTTGCTCATCAAATGTAACATCCTTAGATACAAGGAATTGTTTTGTGGATGTACTCCACAACCTATATCCCATTTTCTTATCATCATATCCAATAAACACATATTTTTCTGCTTTAGGCTCCAATTTATGCCTCAATTGTGATGGCACATATGCATATGCCAAACATCCAAATACTTTGCAATGATCTAAAGTAGGTATTTTACCCCACCATGCCTCATATGGTGTCATACACTGCAAATCTTTACATGGTAACCTATTGACCAAATAAGTAGCTGTGTTCACAGCCTCAGTCCACAAATAATTTGGGCAATTTTTCTCCTTCATCATTGACCTTGCAAACTCAACAAGAGTTCTATTTCTTCTCTCTGCTACCCCATTTTGTTTAGGAGAGTACCTACAAGTAACCTCTCTCTTTATACCTGCATTCCACAAAAAATCACTGAACTCATTAGAGAAATACTCTCCCCCTCCATCTGACCTTAGTCTCTTCAACTTATGACCTGTAATTCTCTCTGCATACACATGATAATGTTTGAATGTATTGAATACCTCTGACTTATCTTTGATCACATAGATAGTGATCCATCTGGTAGCATCATCAACATAAATCACATAATACCTTGTTCCATTGATACTAAAATCCTTTGATGGTCCCCACACATCTGTGTGTACCAATTCAAGCTTCTCTGAATACATAAACCCATGCTTGGAATAAGATTGCTTATGAGCCTTACCTAATTGACATGCCTCACATCTGTATGTCATATGTTGACCTGCAATATTAGGCAATCCAAGCACTAAACCATTATTAACCATATCTTTGATACCTCTTTCATTGAAATGTCCAAGCCTCTTGTGCCAAAGATCTAACTCAGAGATCTTATGTCCTCCATAAGTGAACAAGGCATGACCAACATTACCTTGGATCTTCAATGTGAACAATCTTCCTTCTTTCTTCCCTGAAACAATTTGTTTATACCCATTGCTAGGGTCTTCCACAGACACTCCTTCATTAGTGAACCTAACTTCATAACCTTTTTCAACAATTTTTCCTACACTTATCAAATTCTTAAGAATTGTAGGAACATACAAAACCTTACTCAAGACAGTACTACCATCCTTGGCCTTCACTGATCCAATTGACTTCACATTGTGCTTTGTATTGTCACGTGTTTGAACTACATGATTAGTTACCTTATTTTCCAAATCAGTCATCAATGCTATGTTACCACTCAGGTGATTGCTACACCTTGAGTCAATGTAGAAGACTCTTTGGTCTTCACTTTGCCTTTCACAAGTTGCATTCATTATCAATGTTGAATCCTCCTTCTGATCTGAAGCATAATTGTAGTAGGTATTGTTGTATTGTTGACTTTGGAATCCTCTACCTGCATTTCTTCCAAAGTAACCCCTACTACCTCTACCTCTGAAATTACCTCTTTGATTTCTGCCACCTCTTCCTCTTTAATTAAAGTTCTGATGATATCCACCATTACTCTTAGTAGTATGCCAACAATCATTAGCTAAGTGATTTGTCTTACCACAAATCCAGCAAGCCTTGACTCCATCTTTATTACTCCTGCCTCTTCCTCTACCTTTGCCACCTCCTCTTCCTCTTAGGAAGTTAGCTTGGCTAGTTGTACCTTCATCTTCATTTTCTTGTTGCTTCCCTTTGCTATTCTTCTTCTTATCCTTTGAATACATTGCATGACATGTACTTTTATCACTTTCTCCTTTGACATCCTGCTCAAAGGTTAACATATGTCCTAGCAACTGATTTAAGTCAGGAGTAAAATGATCAAGTGATAATTCAATAGACAAAATGAATGGCTTCCATTTGTCATAACCTCTCAAACCTCTGAGGATTTGCCTTACCAATTTATCCTCCTCAATGTCTTCATCAACTGCTTCTAATGCATCTGTGATGGGGGAAGTATCTCAACCCCTAAGCAACGATGAAGCGCGAATGACCTCCACAGGTATCCTTGTTTGACCTCTGCACACCAAAAATGCTCTTACTCAGAGCTTATGCAGAGAACTCCAGTGAGCTTTTGTAGACCTGTAGTAGACACCAAGGGCTTTCCAACAAAACAAATTTCACTTGAAATGGATGCTTACACAAAGAGAAACAATGTCTACAACATGAGCTAGTTGAATGCTCACAACTGCTAGTCAAGCAGAGACATCACTTCACTCCAGCAAACTTTTCTCAGAGATTATACAGAGAATTAATCTCAAACTTGAGTCAACTTTAGAGCACTCTAATAGCTACCCAATGACACCAAAATCATAGCAAATGGATACATAGAGAAGGAGAACCAGCCCTTACAACAGAGAGCAAAATATTTCCAACAGAGACTACACAAAGAGAGAGATATCAATCACACAACTTCACTAAAATGAATGTTGCTCCCAGGTTACTCAGAGAATGCTCCAGAGAATTGGTAAGCATAAAATAGACTCTTATAGCTATCCAATGAGACAAGAATTACATCAAATGGATACCATATGAGGGAGAACCAATGCTAACAACTCAGGGGTAGAGAGTTGCAACACTGCCTGCGCACACACATAGATATGCCTACTAAAAGAAAATAAACAAGCAAGCAAGGGGGTTGCTTAAGCAAGGGGCTTGCTTATCACAACTCCAGCACTTAGTGCTCACTTTACATGAGCTAAAACTCCAAGAAGATGGCCCAAAAGAAGTCGAGATACATGCTCCTTTTATAGTGAGAGGTGTGCCCCTAAAATCTAGGAACTACCTTTCCAAATCAGCCTCCTAACTTGGAGGAATTAGTTGAGATGACTTGGGGAGTGGTTGAGTGACTTTTCTTGATGGAATCTCGTGGCTTTTGGCTTCCTTTGATTGGTCCACATGTCCATAAAAGATTCCCCACGAATTTTAGCTTGAAGCTTGACTTTTAACACTCCCCCTCAAGCTTCAATTCTTCATCCTCATCCAAGCTCCTTCATGTTGATGCATTGCTTGAATTTTGAAATCTTCATCCCATCCAAAGCCTTTGTAAACATGTCTGCAACTTGGTCCTTGGTACCAATATGATGTACTGAAACTTCCTTGGATATCACCTTTTCCCTTATGAAGTGATAGTGCACTTCAATATGCTTGGTTCTAGCATGATAGACAGGGTTCGATGCTAGATGAATGCTACTCATGTTGTCACAAAAAATTGGATATGTGTCAACCTGCAAATTAAGCTCCATAAATAACTTCTTAATCCACATTAGCTCACATGTGACTTGAGCCAAAGCTCTATACTCAGCCTCGGTGGAAGATAATGCCACCATGGGTTGCTTCTTTGAAATCCATGAGATGATCTTGCTACCTAGCATGACTAGGTAACCACTTGTACTCCTTCTATCTTCCTTCGAACCGGCCCAATCGGCATCGGAATAAGCTTTGACCTGCATATCATCATCAAATGAGTAGAACAATCCTTCATTTATAGTGGCTTTGAGATATCGCAACATTCTTCTTGCAGCTTGCAAGTGTGTAGTCCTTGGACTATGCATAAATTGTGATAACACTCCAACTCCATATGCTATGTCGGGCCTGGTTATTGTGGCATAATTGAAAGAGCCTACAATAGATCGATACAAAGTTACATCCTCTAATGGCTCTCCATCAATGGAGCTTAGCTTTACATTAACTTCCATGGGATTTGAAATAGGCTTGCAATGTAGCATCCCAAACCTCTCAAGTAGGTCTAGAATATACTTCCTTTGTATGAGCATAATACCTTCTTCTTTGTATACAACTTCAATGCCAAGAAAATACCTAAGATCTCCAAGATCGGAGATCCTAAACTCCTTTCCAAGCTTTGCCTTGATCTCCTCAATGCCCTTTGTATCATTACCTGTAATGATAAGATCATCTACATACACACACATGTAGACCACAAGTTCTCCTCTTTGTTTGATGAAGAGAGATGGATCCGCCTTGCATTGATTGTAACTACATTTGATCAAATAGTCCACCAATCTTTGGTTCCAAGCCCTTGGAGCTTGCTTTAGGCCATAAAGTGCCTTCTTCAACCTACAAACATGATGTGGAAACTCTTTATGAACAAAACCTAGTGGTTGCTCCATGTATACCTCTTCTTCCAAGTCTCCATTGAGAAAGGCATTCTTGATATCCAATTGGAAGAGCTTCCATCCTTTGCTAGCAGCCATTGCAATGAGTGTCCTAATGGTGCTCATCTTTGCCATGGGGCTGAATGTCTCTTCAAAGTCCACTCCATAGGTTTGTGCAAAACCCTTGGCCACCAATCTTGCTTTGAACCTAGAAATAGATCCATCTGAATTCCTCTTTACTTTATACACCCACTTATTACCTATTACCTTCATGTTCTCCTTCTTGGGCACTAGAGTCCATGTTTGATTTTCCTCAAGTGCGTCGATCTCTTCTTGCATTGCCTCTTTCCATTCGGTGTACCTGCTTGCATCTTCATAGCAATCGGGCTCATGATCTTCTACGACTTTGTTCATATATGCATAATGTGTTGCCATGTATGAATCATAAGTAAACCTTTGAGTTGGATACTTAACTCTAGAAGACTTCCTTTCTTCACCTTTTGGAGGAATAAACCTCCTTTGCCTTGGGAACTTGATCTCTTTCTTTGACGTGGCTTCTTTCTCCATCATGTGTCCTTCATCATCTTCAACTTCATTACCTTCTTCATCCAACTCCACCAATGTTGCTTTGCCTTTGTTGATTGATTGTGCTTCATAGCTTGATGAAGATCTCCCCCTCCATGGTGAGTTCATGCTTGAACTATCTTCATTGATGGAACACCTTGGGCCGCTTAGCTCTAGGTCGATTTGTTCTTCATCATGTCCATGCTTTTCTTCTTCATAGTCCTGCATACAATCATACTTCTTATACCAAGGGAGTAGCTCATCAAATGCTACATCCCTTGATATCCTCAAGTCCTTTGTGTTTGGGTTGAAGCACCTGTAACCTTTATGATCATTTGAATATCCTAGAAACACACACTTTTCTGCCTTTGGTTGTAGCTTGTGCCTCAATTCACTTGGCACATGTACATAACAAGTACATCCAAATATCTTCAAGTGGGAAAGATCAGGTTTCTTACCATAATAGGCTTGATATGGTGTCAAGCCATGGATCCCTGAGGTAGGAGCCCTATTCATTAGATACACGGCGGTATTTGCTGCATCACTCCAAAACATGTTAGGTACATTCATCTCATTAAGCATTGCTCTAGCGATCTCGGCAATGTATCTATTCTTTCTCTCTGCTACTCCATTTTGTTGGGGTGTGTACCTGCATGTTACTTGCCGCTTGATGCCTTGATCCATTAAAAAATCAGAAAACTCATTTGAGAAATATTCTCCCCCTCCATCGGACCTTAGCTTCTTGATATATGTACCTGTTTCCTTCTCTACCATTGCCTTGAATGCTTTGAAACATGTAAACACATCTGATTTGTTTTTGATGAAATAAACCCAAACCATCCTTGTGCAATCATCTATAAAAGTGACAAAGTACTTGTTACCTCCAATGGATTGCTCTTTCGTTGGCCCCCACACATCTGTATGTATCAACTCCAATGGATGTTGGCTTATGTAGCCACTCTTCTTGAATGGAAGTCTCGCTTGCTTCCCTAGTTGACAAGATTCACATAAATGCTTCATACCTTGTCCTTGGAAGTTGGGAAGACCTTCAACCAGCCTCTTGAACTGCATTTCCTTCATTCTTTGTATGTTGATGTGACCTATCCTCTTGTGCCACAAGTCCAACTCCGAAATCCTCTTGTTTCCATATGTGAAGTAGACATGTTGAGTAGAATGAGAATTTACCTCCAAAGTGAAGAGTCTCCCTTGCTTATTTCCTCTTGCTATGACCTTGTAACCTTGCTTAGGGTTCTCCACAAAGCATCCACCTTTGTTGAACCTTACTTGATAGCCTCTTTCAACCATTTGCCCAACGGACACCAAGTTCTTTGTTATGGTAGGTACATGCAAGACATCCTTGAGACATCTTCCTTCCTCCTTGTCATCCAAAGCTACATCTCCAACATGGGAGATCTCATGGGCTGTATCATCACCTGTTTCTACATGTCCTTTACCTTTGGGAACATGTAGATTAGTAAACCAAGAAGCATTGCAACTCATATGGTTGCTACATCCACTATCAGTATACCAAGTGTTATCTACTTTGCTTGAATTCCCATTCATGTGCATCATCAAGAGATTGTCATTTTCTGAACTTGTAGAAGCATAATTACCTTGGCCTTTGTATGAAGAACCTTGATTATAGTTCCTTTGGTTTCCTCCTTGGTAGCAATCTCTAGCATAGTGGCCAAACTTGCCACATATGTAACATCCTTCGCCATCTTGATTCCTGTTTTGTTGATGCCGTCCTCCTCTTCCTCTTGATCTTCCTCTCCCTCTTTGTGATGAGGTGCCTTGGTCATGTCCTTGATTTCTTGAGTGGCCTTGCCTTCCTCCAAACCTTCCTTTGCCCCTTCCGTGTCCTTGTCTTCCTTTGCCCCTTTGATTACCTGCATAGAAAACTTGTGCATCTTTGCTTTTAGTTGAACTTCCACCTATGTTCATTTCTTCGGTGACCATGAGAGCAACCAATTGCTCAAAATCGGGAAGATTATCCCTTACATAAACTGAAGTGGTAAAGGGTTTCCACTTCTCATCATCTCTCAAACCATTGAGAGTATAAGCCACAAGATCGTCATCGTCTACGTGGCTTCCAATGGATCCCAATGCATCTGATAACTCCTTGACCTTAAGTATGTAGTCATTTATGCTACTCCCTGAGCTCTTCCTAAGGTTGTTGAGCTCATTCTTGAGTTGGATCTTCCTTGCTTTGGTGCTTGTTGAATAAAGCCTTTCAAGTGTCTCCCATACCTTCATGCTTGAATCCAGGTCTTGGATATGGCCGATCATGCTATTGCTAATGTGTTGGGAAAGAATAAAGATAACCCTCTTGTCTCTTTCATTCCATTCCCTAAAGGCCCTTCTCTGGTCATTGGTTGGATTCTCATCCAACCTAGGTCTTGGTTCACTTCCACTAATCAACCCCCAAAGGCCCTTGCCCATAAGATAGTTGGAGACCCTAAATCTCCATGGTTGATAGTTACCTTTGTCTAGCTTTTCAATTTGAGTGTTGAAGTCTCCCATATCTAGTCTTTGATACTTGACCTACCCTTGGCTAATGCTCCAATGTGTGTAAAATGAAAATGAGGCTCTGAGGTTACCTCAATCCAAAGCTTTCCTTAGATGGACACCTTGTGCTCTTGCAAATTTGAGCAGAATAGCTCCCCCTTGATGTGAGCTACCTCCAAGAAGCTTTTGTTGATGCAACTCTTCAACCACCAACTCCAAGAGGTCTTCTTGCTTGTATGTGATACCTCCAAGATGCCCAAATGCTCTGATACCACTGATGGGGGAAGTATCTCAACCCCTAAGCAACGATGAAGCGCGAATGACCTCCACAGGTATCCTTGTTTGACCTCTGCACACCAAAAATGCTCTTACTCAGAGCTTATGCAAAGAACTCCAGTGAGCTTTTGTAGACCTGTAGCAGACACCAAGGGCTTTCCAACAAAACAAATTTCACTTGAAATGGATGCTTACACAAAGAGAAACAATGTCTACAACATGAGCTAGTTGAATGCTCACAACTGCTAGTCAAGCAGAGACATCACTTCACTCCAGCAAACTTTTCTCAGAGATTATACAAAGAATGAATCTCAAACTTGAGTCAACTTTAGAGCACTCTAATAGCTACCCAGTGACACCAAAATCATAGCAAATGGATACATAGAGAAGGAGAACCAGCCCTTACAACAGAGAGCAAAATATTTCCAACAGAGACTACACAAAGAGAGAGATATCAATCACACAACTTCACTAAAATGAATGTTGCTCCCAGGTTACTCAGAGAATGCTCCAGAGAATTGGTAAGCATAAAATAGACTCTTATAGCTATCCAATGAGACAAGAATTACATCAAATGGATACCATATGAGGGAGAACCAATGCTAACAACTCAGGGGTAGAGAGTTGCAACACTGCCTGCGCACACACATAGATATGCCTACTAAAAGAAAATAAACAAGCAAGCAAGGGGGTTGCTTAAGCAAGGGGCTTGCTTATCACAACTCCAGCACTTAGTGCTCACTTTACATGAGCTAAAACTCCAAGAAGATGGCCCAAAAGAAGTCGGGATACATGCTCCTTTTATAGTGAGAGGTGTGCCCCTAAAATCTAGGAACTACCTTTCCAAATCAGCCTCCTAACTTGGAGGAATTAGTTGAGATGACTTGGGGAGTGGTTGAGTGACTTTTCTTGATGGAATCTCGTGGCTTTTGGCTTCCTTTGATTGCTCCACATGTCCATAAAAGATTCCCCACGAATTTTAGCTTGAAGCTTGACTTTTAACAATCTGCAATGTCCTTCAATAGTCTGAGATAGATTGAGAGGCTTTCTTCTTGAAAGTGGTAAATTTTGCCCACAAGGATGCCTTCCTTGAATTTGTGGTGTTTTGAAAATGCTCCTCCAAAGCATTCCATATATCACTTGCATTTTCAAGACCTCTAATGTGAGGTAGCAAGTAGTCATTGACTCCCATATAGATAATGCTCCTAGCTTGAGCATCTTTCTTCATCCAATTCTTCAATTCTGATAATTCCTCCCTAGTTGGAACACTAGGATCTTTGAACTGAGGCTTTTCTTCTTCACCTGTAATATAAGCTATCAAGTCTTTGCTCATAACATGAGCTTCCATCCTCATTGACCATGCTGGATAGTTCTCTCTATCCAACTTCTCTATCTGAAGAGAATCTCCCATCCTTTCTTCACCCGTATATTGAATTCTTCAAATTTTATGAGTAATAGATGTACCTTTACTTCGAATAATGTTCCTTTTGTCTTCCTTGATGTCGTATTACCTCCTTCTCAAGATTTGTCCACAAGCTTTCACCTTCTGAACCTTCAGATGTTGAATTCTTTATGACTCCAGCAGTCGGGATCCATCTTTCTTCAATTCTGATGCTTCCTGCTCTGATACCACTAATGGAGAGTGTTAATTTCCAAAAGAGCAAGTTATTCTTGAAGTTAGAGCACCTCTATATCAAGAGTAACTCAAACCATTCACCAATTTAAAGAATCAATGATCAATTGTCAAAATTTTGATCAAACTATGAAG
>CM035433.1:51497928-51562928 GCA_020310875.1 Ceratopteris richardii | reverse complement strand
CAGAAAACAACATACAAATACATAATTATTATTGGGAGTGGCATATGAGTAGATGAAATAGGATCATTCTGTAGAACATGCATGCAATTTGTGGTACTCAAAAAGTACTTTAACTCCGTTAGTCAGATGCTCCAATATATATTTGAAGCCATCCTGCAAATCCAACTCAAACAAGTGGCATCATAGCTAGAATAAGTTTTATAGTGGCACCCCTCTTGTACAACTGTTTTATGTAAGCCATAGCTAGTTTGGAGTCGATATGGTGAGGAAAGTGTGCCCAAAAGGGGGGCTACTACATTGAAGAGTATTTCTATGTGTGTGTGGGGCTGCATGCACGTGTACGGACGTCCATAAAAACGTAAGAAATATCACAACAACCATTTGGAGTATGCTAAATAGGTATATAGATAGATAGATATATAGGTATATAGGTATATAGATAGATAGATAAATAGATAGATGGATAGATAAATTGATAGAGAGGGATATAGATAGATAAATAAAAAGATAGATAGATAGATAGATAGATAGATGAATAAATAGATAGATAGATAGATAGATAGATAGATAGAGAGACAAACAAATAGATAGATAGATAGATAGATAGATATATGGATAGATAGATAGATACATAGATAGGCGTGTGTGTGTGTGTGTATATATATATATATATATATATATATATATATATATATATATATATATATATATATATATATATATATATATATATATATATATATATATATATATATATATATATATATATATATATATATATATATATATTGCGTGTGTGTGTATACATAGAAAGATAGATAGATAGGTAGATAGATAGATAGATAGATAGATAGATAGATAGATAGATTGCTAGAGAGAGAGAAAAAAGGTAATAGAAATCACACCAGCGATGTAGTATGCTTTCGTTCTATAGGTGTCCGTTTTTGGACATGTGAATATATTAGCATGTAGAACGTTCAATTATGCATGTTTTGATATGCGACAAAGAGGGGTGTTTGCGATGCATGTGGAGATATCGTTGTCTTTGTGTGGATACATGATTACAGATGTTAGAACTTAAATGATGTTAGAACTTAAATGATTACAGATCTTAGAAAAGTAAGTTCTTTGTTGTTCATTGGGTGACGTTTCTAGGACATAGCATTTTGTAGTCGCTTAGGCACTGCAACAAATCAACGATTACGACCACCACATGCTAGAGAGATGACTCTCCTCCCAACCAAATGCCTCTATATATAGCTCTCTCCAGGGGACTGCCTTCTTGGGCAGGTGGATGCTAATCATCCAAGTGTCAGCCATGTAACTACATGTGCGCCAAGTGTCCAGTGGATGCTTCTAGAAGGTTCTAGAGCTCTTTGGGCAAAATACTCTTCCCATGTACCTCATGGGGATTGAACCCAAGACCTCGTCCTTCACATCCTTGAGACTTAACCACTAAGCTAAGTGGATCACTTGTTCACAAGAGCACAAGACCTCCTAGTAAGTCTAAACTCGAGATCTTTGGTCATACACACGGATGACCAAACGGTGTCCGATTTCAGATCTGTTTGAACCGGCCAGACCCTTGGATCATAGACTTACTTTATTACATTCTTTCCCCCTTGGAAAAGATTTTCGTCCTCGAAAATAGAGCTATATACATACTGTAGGCAACCCCCGAGCCTCATGTTCTAAAACTAGAAGAACATGGTCATGTTCTAGAACTGGAAGAACATGTCTCATCTCTGTGGTGGCATCCTTGCCCAAATGATTCAAAACACTATCCAGGTTTGCACTTTGATAAACGGGACAAAGTACAAACTGGTGAAGAATAATAAGGGTGGATCTAATGACATCCCTGGCTAATTCACAGTTTCTGGATGTGCGATCTAGGCACAAACATGTGAATTAGGTGGATTCAAATTACTAGTCCATTTCTAGGCATAACTGGTGCATGGGCTTAGTAATGAAGGTGAGATTCTTATCCCTTGCAAGACTTTAAGAATTCTTGATTCACTTGAATTTGTTTTGGAGAACTTGAAGTGTGGTTGTCCCATACATCTAACTTTAGATGTCTGTTCAATGGTTTACTTTTATCTAACAGTTACTTGATTTTTTCACCCGACTAGAGGACTACTCTGTCCCAATGAGTTGAAAAAATCCTATGTAAACTGTAGGAGAAAGTTTACCATTTCGGTGGAATCAACCATACTAACTTCACCAATTCAAATTAAAAATGAAAATTGTCCAACTTAGGACACTTTTCTCAAAGACTTTAACTGAAAGTTCTTGGGAATTGTCAATCTAATGAGCAATTCCTAACTTCTTTATTCTAGAGTATACTAGACTCCAGGAAATCATTTATGCTATAACTTGAAGCAAACTCAAATGAATAAGTCCACTTAGACTTATCATCTTTTGAAGATTGAAAAGGTTCTTGTACATAACATCTATCTAGGATGTTCAAGTTAGTTATCTAATTCTAACCGGCTATCCCTGGTCTTTTGCAAAAAGAATCAGATACCATATCTGAGTCAATTCCAAAAGATTTGGAAAGCGGAAAGAGATAACTAAGACTTTGTACAACCAATTCAAACTTCGAATATACATAAACTTGCTATGAGTCAAAGACTAGATGACTCAGGACTTTTTACTTTTCAAAGATCTATTTCAACAAGATATTGAAGCATTGTCTTTATCTTTCAGAGAAATAAGCTGGATTCTCAGAAAGATACAAAGAAAATCAAAAACATCATCCAACCACAAGATACTAGTGTGGTAACCAACATCAGTGTGTCGACCCACTGAGGTTCTATCGATGAGTTTAGTTTTCAAATAATGCTTCACTTGAGACTAAGTTCATGTCACATTCAGTCTTTTTGACTCCTAATCGTGAATGCAATTCTTGTGCATTTCTTTGAGTCTAAAAGAGTGAATTTATCAAGTTACACTAGGAACTTGATACTTGACTTAGTCAATTAAATCTTTAGTTGAAAAGATCAACTCAAAATCAAAGTCCAACTTCTTTCAGAAATTTATCAACTATTTCTGATCAATAACACTTAAACTTGAAGTGTTCTATGAAGATCTTGGAAGTTACTTACTTCATATCTTCAGTTTCCTTAATCTTGAAGTTACCTTGAAGTATCGTAAGATACTACTTTCATCCTTTACGAATTAAACTTTTCTTGAAGTCTTAATTCCCTTGAGGATGAAACCTAACTTCAAAATCCAAACTAGGACAAAAAGATAATCATCATCCCACGGTCCGATGTCCCATACCATCTTTCCTACATCAATCTGAGTATAAAATCTGGTGTCCCATATCACCCTATATTTTATATTCACATTAATGTGTGGGTGATTCTTATCCTAAAGTCTAAACATCTCTTGATAGAGTACCTTATTTCTTCAATTCTTTTACAAGAATTGGAAGTTTCAGGCATTACCTCTAACTAGATTTTCCTAGGTTTTGATTCCTTCGCATGATCACCTCATAATCATGTGCTTTGCCTTGGAAACTTGAAAACCTCTTGACAAATTATCAATTCTTCTTTACTGGGATTTTTAAATGAAAACCAATCAGAATTCCAAGTTCTTGAATTTCTCAAATTCAAGTTCAATTGGTTATTCTTGACCAATTTTGTAGCGACAAGAGTTTATGACTTCTTGTCTTTAGATTCCTTTCTATACTGGTGCTTTTAGGTACCTATCCCGGCCGGGGCCTTTTTACAAGAATCTCTCTACTGCTTAAGTCTAAGCATCCGCTCATGCTTTTTGGATTTGTACCAAAATCCCTTTAAGGATAGGCAAACACTTATGTTTTACCTTCCACAGACTTAAGTACCGTTTTCACGGTTGCAGACTACATACTTGGAATTACTTCACGCTGTTCAGACTGGAAACAGCTTACTTTTTCACAATTTTCCATTTTAATAAATGAAACTTGAGTGAATAATTCCTAACGGAATTTTTTTACTGCCAATACTTGGGCAATCTATAGAGTAGTTCTAATCGCACATTCTTGGACAATCATGGCCAAGTTTGATCAATTCTGGTTGATACTTGCGACAAAAATAAAGACTTAGTCTTTATCTTTTAAGATCTCTTAAACTATCTTAAGCTTCTTTGCTTACCTGCAGGATTTTTTTAGAGATCTTTCCCTCAACTTAAGTCCAAGCATTTTCTAGTGCTTTTCAAATTCCAAAGCTAAGAATCTTTGATATACCGTTAGGTTATATCACTTATTTGGACTTAAATACCAAAACTGGTGGTTAGGGATTTGCTGGGAACTACTTGCTATAAAACTTCTCTTGAAATATGCTAGTCTCACAACTGGAGAGATTTCTTTCAAGAACTTTTTTGATTCCTACCAAGGAATCAAGTAATACTAAGCTATAACTTGAAGCAGATGATTCATTTTGGAATCTTTTGCTTTCCAGTCTAATGATTCATCTTGGAATCGTTTCTTTTACTAGAAAGATCTTCAAAAGGAATTCTAGACTTTTGGATAAGACCAAGACTTAAGGCTTTGCTTGTCCAAAAGACATTCTCATTTAACTAATGAAATAGGTAATCACGCTCTTTCATTAGTTTATCTTTAGGAAATAGCTTAATTTCCAAAGATTACTTTGCTTGGGTCTCTTGTTTAAGCTTTTCTTATCTTAAAGATCACCAAGCATACTTTTCTTGTCTTTAGAAAAGTGCTTTAACAAAGTCTCCATATTTGAAAACTTTATACAAGCAAACAATGCTTGGAATTGTTTTACTTAATCTTATAAAAGATGTTCTTGATTTTTATAAGATTCAAGGCTTTACCACTTGAAGCTTATCTTTTAGGAAAGAACTTGTTTCCTAAATTGTCTTTAGGAAATGTCGGGATTTCCTAAGATATCTGTTTCAGAAATGAAAATAATCTAAATCATTTCATTAATTGTCATGACTTTAGGAAATTACTTGATTCCTAAAGATCAATTAATATTTATCTTGGTTTCTTTTTTAAGCCTTGAATTAGCTTAAATAGAATCAAGCAAGTTTCCTTGAAAAGTTTCCGCGTCGATTGAAGACCTTGCATCATGCCTTGAGATGCATTTCTGGAAACTCTCATCTGTGACCACTAGAGTTCCTGGGATTCTAGAAGTTCAATACTTCTACTTATTCATCAATGTTTGATGAATATTAAAGTATTAAATCTCCTAAAAATATTTTGGAACTTTACAAGTTTCAAACAGAAACTTCCTTACTTGGATGCATGAACATGAACATCCAAAAACAACTAAATCCTCGATAGTTGCTAAGAATATATGGGTTTCTTCCCAAACTTAGACTGAGCATGCACATTGGAAAGTAGCTCTATTTTCTTGGCATCTTAATGACAAGAAAAATGAATACTTACTTTCAACATGCTTTCTTTTCCTCACAAAGACTCCTACTAAGTGGTACCTATGTATCACTTTTTTTGGGAAAAAATAGACTAGATACTTAGTTGCATGATGGTCAAGATCCTTGCAACTAGGTAATTTTCTATTTTTTCCACCTAGCTAAGTCAAGTTAGAAAAAGAAAGGAATGAAAGTATATGTGTTCAGCTATTTACCAAAAAATCATGCGTATGTTCATGCATCTACTTGCATGCAAATGCATGTTCATGTATACAAATGCCCATTCTTTGGTGCAAATGCATGTTCATGTAAGTGTAATGAACTTAAGCAAATCTTGAGCTTATTAGGTATGCAAACAAGCATCCATGCAAAAACAACCTGCTTGCTATTCTGGCAAAAGGGTAATTATTCAAGTGCGTGAACTGGAGAATTAACTACCTTTTCCAAGCAGTGTGAACTTGATGTGCATAAAACATTCTTTTATGCACAAATAATCTTTTCTTTTTTGTGCATGAATGGAAATAAAAATTTCAACTGCATACCAAAAACTGAAAAGTACTTTGTATACTTTTGCGTCATTTCAATACCGTTTAGTTCTCTAATTAGCTTTCATATTGAGATAACCATAATTGGACTACGCTTTTAGTCCTAATTAATGCATCCTAAATGAAAGCATTTGAGCAAACAGGTATCAAAATGAAAACATAACTTGGAAAATACTTAGCTCCATATAGAGCTACGTCCTTCCCTTGATCCTTTGGAAGAGCTATTTTCCACCTTTGATCATTCGGAAAAATCTTTTCCATGCTAAGAAGAGCTAACTTTCATAGCCATGCTCACATTTCTTCAAAACCTTGAAAATAATAAGCACGATCATCCTTGCTCGGATCCAACGTTGCTTCTCTTTGTTGTCCATTAGCTGTGTCCAGCCATCGGGCGATGAGCATCTCTATATTTCAGTTGCAGAAAAATCAGAGATCTGATACCAATGCAACAAATCAACGATTACGACCACCACATGCTAGAGAGATGACTCTCCTCCCAACCAAATGCCTCTATATATAGCTCTCTCCAGGGGACTGCCTTCTTGGGCAGGTGGATGCTAATCATCCAAGTGTCAGCCATGTAACTACATGTGCGCCAAGTGTCCAGTGGATGCTTCTAGAAGGTTCTAGAGCTCTTTGGGCAAAATACTCTTCCCATGTACCTCATGGGGATTGAACCCAAGACCTCGTCCTTCACATCCTTGAGACTTAACCACTAAGCTAAGTGGATCACTTGTTCACAAGAGCACAAGACCTCCTAGTAAGTCTAAACTCGAGATCTTTGGTCATACACACGGATGACCAAACGGTGTCCGATTTCAGATCTGTTTGAACCGGCCAGACCCTTGGATCATAGACTTACTTTATTACAGGCACCCACATCCAGGAAAGCAAAAAACGATACGATACCATTGCAGCTGGCAATACGATACCACGGAACAACACAATACGATCCCAAAATTCTTCACGATACGATACCAAGAATGCTCACGATACGATATCGGTGCTCTGTCGCGATACGATACCACAACAATGAACGATACGATACTCAAGCCCTTGCGATACGATACTCCCTAAACACACGATACAATACCACGCGGGGTAACGATACGATACTGGATTTGTAAGCGATACGATACCGCTCGATCAACGATATGATACCGTGACCGGGGCGATACGATACCAAGTGGACCGCAATACGATACCACTGACAGATCACGATTGCGATACCAACTTGATGATACGATACCAAAAATGGTATCGCGATACCTCAAGTGGTAAGCGGTGATACGATACTTCGGTGAGTATCGCGATACAAGGGAATTTTGGTATCACGATACCAAAACTCAACCGATCGTGATACTCCAGCCAAAATAGCTCCCAATGCAAAGATTTTTTCACCCCCTGGCTTCTCTCTCACTCCTCTTCACTCCTAACCCTCTTTCTCACTCAAGCAACTTCTCAAATCACTCTGTCCCACCTCGCGATACCGGATACGCTTTTAATCACATGTTAATGCACTTCTACAATGTTTTTGATATTGAAATCTTGATGTAGCCTACCTTGGTGATACCCCACTTGAGCCTTGAGTTCCCTAGGTAGGTTGAAGGCTTGGTTAGCACGATACCACAAGGGCAATACTGATCGCTGATTGTAGACGATACCACTCTCTGAGCAAATGGGAAATGAACTACAAATTTTTGGTTTTTATAGTTTCTGGTGACTGAGGCCTATCCTACACTATCTTGGTAATTTTTTGGGATTTTCTTGTTACTTTTCCACTTACTTCTACTCCAATTCTCTTCCTAACCTAACCCTAACTCTTTCTTCTCTCCCTCTCTTCTAACCCTAAACCTAAAAACTAATTACACACACCTCCGGGATGTGAAGTAACAAGTGCTGAAGTGTCTGACTACTTGCCATCGAACGAATTCACCTCTACAAGTACAATTTCTTCACTCCACAGCTATAACCATCACGAAGGCACCTTGGTTGGGTGTTTCCCCAACAACGGTGCCAAAAACGTGTGTACCTAAGTCACGAAGTCTTAGGGACTTGTGCCAAAGAGACTAAATCTCGTTTGCCACACAAGTGCATATAGTGGTGGATTGACACACGCTTAATTATCAATCCAATGAATTGACCTAACCAAGTGTAT
Organism: Ceratopteris richardii; assembly: GCA_020310875.1. Lineage (NCBI taxonomy): Eukaryota > Viridiplantae > Streptophyta > Polypodiopsida > Polypodiales > Pteridaceae > Ceratopteris > Ceratopteris richardii. The sequence continues at coordinate 51,554,846 of CM035433.1, read as the reverse complement.
GAGGACTTGTGCGCACATGATGGAAATTGAAGTGGTTCAGACAATATACATGAGAAAAGACTAAGCTACCTCTCCAACTCACTTAACCTCTGAAAGTGTCTGCCGCAATACCACTTACAGCAGTAATTACAAATTCGAATGTTTCTCCCAGCTCTGAACTCCGAATATGGCCAAATAGAGGGTTCCTTTTGAAACTCTTGATGAGACGCATCTATTCGTCATATTTTCACTCAAATCTAACAACCCCTCTTCAAGTTATGACCAAAACAGTGAATGGCATGAAACACAGATACTCACTCCACAACTCCTACTTGCTCACACACACACTACAGTAGCTCAAAAGTGATGGGAAGGGGTAGATAATAGTCCTACACACACATTCCAAACTTCCCCCACACACAATTTATCATAGAGAAGATAAAAATCTACAAGAAAGAAGCAAATTCAAAATTTTGAAGCTCTCCTTCTTCACAATGGCAAAAAGTGTTTACAAAGAGTCACAAAGTGACTTATATACATGTGCCCTAAAAATGGTCCTTTCACACAAGTGACCGGCACTTTATTGACTAATCTCTATTCTCCTACTATTTTACAAGAAATATATTACAATGATTTGGGATTATGCATCTAGAGCACTCTTCTAGTGCGTTTACATATCTTTGAGGGAATTTTCTAAGATTTTGGAGAAGAAAAATATGCCCATTAATTTGAAAATTTCGGGGCTTCCCTTTTGTGCCTCTTTGCTCTACAACAGATAGGTAGATAGATAGATAGATAGATAGATTGCTAGAGAGAGAGAAAAAAGGTAATAGAAATCACACCAGTGATGTGAAGTATGCTTTCGTTCTATAGGTGTCTGTTTTTGGACGTGTGAATACATTAGCATGTAGAACGTTCAATTATGCATGTTTTGATATGCGACAAAGAGGGGTGTCTGTAACGCATGTGGAGATATCATTGTCTTTGTGTGGATACATGATTAGAGATGTTACAACCTAAATGATCTTCAGAATCCATTTTCTACGTATATCACAAGAGATTCCATGCCAAGTTTCGAGGACACATGATGAGAGAGGAAGGACCGTATTGTGGTAGAGCATGATAAGATTCTTTAGACCCACCTCGAAATCACCAAAAGAAGTCCTTGATGTTTGCGTTCAGATTATTTGATCCTTGCCTTGTGGAATCCTAGTTGTTTTCGAAAAACAAATCACGAGGGATAAAGGGATTGTCTGGATAGCAGTGAAGAGAGCGTGCGCTTTGTGCATCTATTGCATCCCATCAGAGTTTCTCTACATTGGTTGCGAGGTGATTATGGTGCACGTGACATAGTTGGAACATGAGATGCAAAACAGTCGGAGCCCACGACACCGCTTGCATGAGCTAGAATTGTGTAATTTGTAGATACAATGGGAAATATCTTGGACATCTTGAATGGCGTTCAATAATCCTTTGGCTACCAACGTGCGGTGCATTATATATGGCCACAACAGCTAGGTGGAACCATCGAGCGTACCCTCAACAACCGACATACAAATGCATAATTATCATCGGGAATGGCCTACAAATACATAACCCAACCCCAACAGAATCAATGCGAGAGCATAACCTAATCCCTTAGTGCAGTGCTTCGCAGAGGGTGATGTTGGGCACAAACAAGCGATAATTGGTGATTTTGAGGATGCTAAGGTAGATTTGGGGGATATTTTGTTGTGTAGTTGTGCCCCAAGGTGGAAGATGGGACGATTTTCTAGTGTTTGGAAGTCCTAAATAGTTGTGGTTGTAGAAGTGCCAATAGCGATCTTATATTCTACGTAATGCGAAAAGTAAGTTCTTTGTTGTTCATTGGGTGACGCTTCTAGGACATAGCATTTTGTAGTTGCTTAGGCACCGACATCGAGGAAAGCAAAAAAGGAAACACCAAAAGAAGTCCATGAGCTACTTGATCCTTGTGAGAAATGTGTATAAAGGATTGCCTTCGTTCATGTGCTCACGCTCCCCAACCGTTTGGGAAGGTAAGAAAGAGTTTTCTCCTATGCATCTCTTCCATCCTCCTAGAGATTCTCTTCAATTCTGGGATTACCTCTCAGGTTGTCCGAGTGATGGGGCTCTTGGTGCCTCTCCTCTTTCTTGCTAACATGATGTGGTAGGTATGTACATGTTGATGAGATGCTCATGAGATCGAAGGTTATATGTTTCTTCTCCATGGCCTCCCTTCTCTATTTCTTCTATCCTCATGCCCACAAGTTATCTGCATGTTCAATTCAAGTGTGAAGTCTTGGGAGTTTTGAAGGATGAGCAGGAAAAATAAGTGCCTCTTGAAAGTCCGTTTGTGACCATTCCTTCAAGAAAATGAGAGAAAACACACACCATTCGAATGGTGTGTCGCGGAATGAAAGAGCATCCACGAAAACTACAAATTCGACCTTAAAAATTATTGTCCAAGAGTCGTAAGTCGTTCCTCTTATATGGAAAATGTTTCTTTCTGGGAACTATTTCGATCAGCGTGGAAATGAAAGTTTAATTTGGCATTGTGCAAGGACAGAGGCACGAAAATTCGGTGTGGTCAGCCACAGCTCTGCATCATGCAAAGCTGGAGTAGCTCAGTCGGTTAGAGCGTGTGGCTGTTAACCACAAGGTCGGAGGTTCAAGCCCTACCTCTAGCGACCCACTTCGCGCGGTGACTGCGTGAGGGAGAAGGGTAAAGGTTTTCAGGAAGGAGGCGGGGGCTGATGGACTTTACAAACGAATTTGCAGTCCCTGGCACGCCTCATTCAATGCACACTCTTTGGATCGTTGCACATATCAAACAATCAATCTCGCATGCTTTTCATGGTGGGCAACAAGAACATTCCAAACAAGTGCAGCACCTTCTACATTGACCTACCAAACCTTTTACTACTTCCATTGATAAACTTGTGCACCATTCCAGACGAGTACATTGACCTACCAAACCTCATTCATAAGCTTGTGCATATGCTTACAAGAGAATCGCTACTTTGAAGGTGGGATGCAAGGCCGAAGGCTACCCATAGAAGAAGGAAAAGGCAAGGGAGACTAAGCAGGGTTCCCAAGAAAAACAAAATTCAAGGGTTGATATGGCTAGCCTAGAACAAAAACGCGCTAACGTCATTTTGCACCAGACGAGTGCATGCGATTAAGATTAAGACGAGTGCATTCCAAACAAGTGCAGCACCTTCTACATTGACCTACCAAACCTTTTACTACTTCCATTGATAAACTTGTGCACCATTCCAGACGAGTACATTGACCTACCAAACCTCATTCATAAGCTTGTGCATATGCTTACAAGAGAATCGCTACTTTGAAGGTGGGATGCAAGGCCGAAGGCTACCCATAGAAGAAGGAAAAGGCAAGGGAGACTAAGCAGGGTTCCCAAGAAAAACAAAATTCAAGGGTTGATATGGCTAGCCTAGAACAAAAACGCGCTAACGTCATTTTGCACCAGACGAGTGCATGCGATTAAGATTAAGACGAGTGCATTCCAAACAAGTGCAGCACCTTCTACATTGACCTACCAAACCTTTTACTACTTCCATTGATAAACTTGTGCACCATTCCAGACGAGTACATTGACCTACCAAACCTCATTCATAAGCTTGTGCATATGCTTACAAGAGAATCGCTACTTTGAAGGTGGGATGCAAGGCCGAAGGCTACCCATAGAAGAAGGAAAAGGCAAGGGAGACTAAGCAGGGTTCCCAAGAAAAACAAAATTCAAGGATTGATATGGCTAGCCTAGAACAAAAACGCGCTAACGTCATTTTGCACCAGACGAGTGCATGCGATTAAGATTAACCATCTACACGTTTAGAGGGAAGTGCCCTACCAAAGGAGCAAGCTCCCTGAGGGAAACTTGGCACTAGTGAAGAAGAGGCTGTAGAGGATGGATTGCCATCCAGTGACAGCTCCATCCATCATAGGTACTATATTCATAGAAACTCAAAGCCTCAAATGCTTTGGCTGCTGTCAAAAGGCTCCTAAGAGTGCAAGATATTACTCTTGTCCCTCCCTCTCATGGTCCCTAACATTAACGATTCCAAGGAGAGACGTGTTTGGGGTCTCCAGCGTAGCTTACTCAATTCCATTCCAACGTCCATTTGAAGCCATATTCCTTGTTGTGTAGTCATTGAAATGTTCGTTGCTTCATTTCATTCATTAATGTCCACGTATCTGTCCATTCCCACCTTTGGAAAAAGCTAGAATGATGCCTCACAATTTGCTGGGTGACTTGGGAAGAGGTAAGAAAGCTAAAAATGACCAGGTAGTGATTCTTGGATTCCATGGGCCACTTTCCGTGGTTAAAAGATTGAGTGTTGCTAGTCTGTCGGATAGAGAGCACCACGAAGAAAGAAGTCAAATGAGTCCTCATTATTTGTCGTCACACACACCTCCAGCAAATATTAAATTATTAGAAGGAAGGGAGCGCATGCTCTATTCGTCATAAGATTGTGAAGGTCTAGAGTGCCTAAAATTGTGGATAGCCATGGTTCATTGAAGGTAGTAGAGTGCCTAAAATTGTGGATAGACATGGTTTATTCAAATAGAATTGTGTAGGCTGAAGACGCCTTCATTGCAGGCGCAGCTGGTGTAGTGGTATCATAGTACCCTCGTCTTGCTGCTTTGCTCTGCCAGGGAACATGGACATTGTGCAGAAACCGAACCGATCCTATTTGTCTTTCGTCACTGACTTTTAATTTTGGACGAAAGAAAGATGTGTAACCCCCCTTTGGCTCTACGGGAAAGAAGCTAGTGGTAGTATGCTCATGAGGGCATCCAATGGAGGACGAGATAATGCGTAGTTCATCGGAAGCAAAAAAAGAAGAAGAAGAAGAAAAAAAATCTCAGTTTCAAAATGACAAAGCTAGAGAGGGTTTCTCGCGAAGGGAGATTCTTTCTAAACACATGGGATTTACATTTCTCACAACCATTGCATTAACGACCATGCTGCCATGCACTAATAGGTTCAAACCATCCCACTTATCATCGAAATGCAACATACAACCGCATAGCTTTTATTGCACATCTCCAATGAGAACATAATAGAAGAGCATACCCCATGACATTCATGCAAGGTGAGGATTACAAAAAAACGAAAAAAGCATTTGTAAAACCGTTTTTATAACTGACGAGATGCTGAAATCGGTGCCAAATACTGATGCGAAATCCTTTTAAGGTTATGCTCAAGAGAGCGGCATTGATTTTGATGAGACCTTTGCTCCCACATGCCAAATGACCACTGTTCGTAGCATTTTTGCACTTCTGACTCATCATGGTTGGAATGTACATGAGTTGGACATTAAAACTCCATTTCTGAATGGTGACTTACATGAAGAAGTGATTTGTGCAAAAAGGGCATGAAAACAAAGTATGCGGATTGGAAAAGGCATTATATGGTTTGAAGCAAGCACCATGTGCTTGGTATGAGAAGATACATGCCTACTTGGTAGCACATTGTTGTATATATTCACTTTATGTTGCTCAGTGGTCCTAATGAGCAACATATTGCACAACTTAAGGCTGATTTGCATGCCTCTTTTGAAATTTTAGATTTGGGCATTTGCATCATTATCTAGGCATTCAGTTTATGCAAGATGGAGGAATAACTTTGTATCAAACAAAATATATTGACACATTGTTGCAGCATTTGCATTTTGTTCTTGATGATTACAAAACTAATGCCACTCCCATGGATATAGGTTTACGATTGAATATTCATGATACTTGACATGCATTTGATGTTGTTCTCTATTAGTAGGCTTTTGGATGCTTAATTTACGTATGCATAACTCAGCTAGATATTTAGTTTGTTGTCTCTCACATGAGCAGGTCTATGCATTGCTCAAGTTCCAAACATTGGCAGGTGGTTAATCACATCTTTCGCTTCTTGAGTGGTACTCAGCTACTTGGATTGTTTTATGCCAAGGGGGGATCATTACCACCAGATTTACATGCTCCTATTTGTCAATCTTCTACCACCACCATATTTATTGAAACTCAGAGTCCATTGGGAGTTGGGAGGAACCCTGTGTTTCATGCTCGCACAAAGCACATGCTCATGACCGGATATGTATGTTGATGCTATGCTGCTCACTAGTCCTAATGAGCAGCATATTGCAGAACTTAAGGCTAATTTGCATGCCTCTTTTGAGATGTCTCATTTGGGCATTTGCATCATTATCTCGGCATTAAATTTAAGCAAGTTGATGGAAGAATAACTTTGTATCAAACAAAATTTATATTATTATTGAAACATTATTGTAGCATTTGCATTTGGTCTTGATGATTGCAAACCTATTGCAACTCCCATGGAAATAGGTTTATGATTGAATATTCATGATACTTGAGATGCATTTGATGTTGTTCTCTATTAGTAGGTTGTTGGCTGCTTAATTTTATTTTGCATAGGTTGGTCTGATATATAGTTTCTCATCTCTTAGATGAGTAGCTTTACACATAGCCCTAGTTCTAACCATTCACAAGGTCGTTAAGCATATCTTTTGCTACTTGAGTGGTACTGAGTTACTTGGATTGTTTTATTCCAAGGGGGATCATTACCACCAGATTTACATGTGTTTGTTGGTCAATCTTCTACCACCACCATCTTACTGAAACTCATTGTGCATTTCGTATGAGAACATATGAGAACCTTAGATTTCGTGGTTCCATAGGGTGACACACATCAATCCCCAAGGTAGATGGAGGAGGTAGGGACGTCTCATACAAGGAATTCCTGAGGCAACGGAAATTTTCCTTTTCCGAAGCTCTACTTGGAAACGTATGACATCGTATAACCAAAGAGATGGAGGATTTAAGTGTCTCTCAAAGGAATCCATTTTTGAGTGTCTCTTAACGGAATCCATGTGGAGTTTTCTCTCCTTCCATGTTGCTCTTCTTCCCACATGCTAGTAACCAAGGTGACATTGCACACGCTTCGGCTTTGTTCTTCGACCCCCATTCGCCTTGGAGCTCTCAGCCTTTTCTTGTTGAAACTCTTAGGGCATACATGGAAACAATAGTGAAATGGAGAGGGTTTCTAAAAGAATCTACTATCCATCGATGGTTACGGTCCATCATGGTGTGCACCTAGAAGTCTTCCTAGGTAAATCTAAAACCTAGGGCAGCACCACCTCTCCCTTTGGGTGCTTTGTAGAGAGCCACCGATGAGACGAAGAAATACTCTTAAGTATTTTATGAAGCTTCTCATCATGAATTTTGATATCCTATAGGCAGACGAAGTCTGCATTAATATTTTTTGTCTCGAAACCATTGTGCAATTATCAAAGATCTTGAAGGGTCTCTCAGATCCCTACTATTAAATGCGACAATGATCATTTGTGTGGGTTAATATCTTTGTGATTCTGGGACTTATCCCTCTTTTCTTTGTTTTCTTCTTTTCTTTTTTGAAGAAGATGGGTCATGTACCATGAGTTGTCCTTTGAGGGGGCTCTTCAAAGGCAAGCTCATCAATTGTTTTCCTTTGAGAGAAATCACCCCCATAAAAGAATCAAATACTTGATTGGGCAACAACGACCCAATTATTGAGCTTTCACTATCAGAGTTATCTTCTCCACTAGGATCTTCTTGCTTATCTTGTTTGGTTGTAGAATTAGACTCAATGTTTTCTTCCTCACTTAGAAGTTCATTCATTTCACCCAGGTAGTCTAGCTAGTTGATCTGCTTTTCTAAGATGTGGTAGAAGTTTATTTCATTATTTCATAGACCGAATAGGAAGGACTCGATAATGAGTGGTTTTTAGGGTTTCAATTTCTTCTATTTCTAATTATCATGAAGGACCCCTCGATCCTTAGGTGGCATATCTTTGATCTTCTCTCAATCTGAAAAAGTTTCTTTAAAAGTGCTCCTTTTCGTCAACAAAACTTTTTCATTTAGCTCAACTACCATATGTTGCTTTGATCTCTACGTCTTTTTTGTCTTAGAAGGTATTCTTTGATTTTGTGGATGAGGATTCCACAATGCAAGTAGGCATTAAGCACGTTCTTAAAAATAAATTCTTGTTCTACCGGCTTTTCTTCACCAATGTCCATGATGATTTATGAGGCTAAATAACGATTGAGATCCTGCTCTATGTAGATCTACAAGTGTTGTCTAGCTTTGAAGGAGTACATTGCACCTTCGTGAATGACACTAGTGACATCTTCCCTAGAGGCCAAACGGTGGCTATTAGCAGTCAGCAAGGCCTTATCCAAGAAGGAAGCTTAAGACAAGGATTCAAAGATGAATGGCAACTATGAAACTCAAAAACTCTACTAGAATGAGGTATTCTATCAATTGTAAGTATTGCTGTGCAATATTGCATGGTTTAAAATGTTGAATATATCTTTGACCTATCTAGATATGCTTTTATTTGTTACAGATATATTTCCTTCTACTTTGGTGGATGAACAACCATTTCATACCCTTACAAGTGCTTTCCAAGTATTGCATGAAGATCTAAGAATTTTTGAGAAATTTTGAGTTGTTGATGACATTTAATGTGTTTGACCTATCTACATATGTTTTGTTTGTGGTTTGGCTACATTTCTTTCTATGTAGTTGGAAGAACAACCATTCCATAGCCTTACAAGTACATTCTGAACATTGCATGAAATTTTTAAGGCATTAGTCTTTCCATAGCATTAATCATTTCTTAATGATGGAGTTTTCTTTCCGTTTATGCAGATTTCAATTTTTTTTGGGTGAAGATATCCAACTCAGAACTAACCACGTTTACTAGCAGAAAAAGTAGTTTTGATGATCTATTTGAATATAGGCTATATTGACAAGGGCATAAGGTTAGGAATCTACAAATGTTTTATTATACATGTTTTAAGATTTCTTTCTTTAATACTTATATTTTATTTCGGATTGTTCATAGGCTGTGAAGAGAGTGGATAATATAATTAAATTCCTTCAAAATGGAACTATAAATGAGGTTGGCATTTTATTGTCATATATCTTTTTTTATGTGATGATTTTCTTTCTTTCTCAGAAGCAGGTTTAACTTCAAAAAAATGAGAGAAATAGAAGAAATTTGAAGGAATTTCAAAGGAGGTTGATTAGCCTCATGTTGCTTTCATGCAAGATCCACTCTCTTTGAGCTTGTTATTCTAGAAGATAAACAACCTTGACTCTTTGAAGGGTGGATTCCTCCTAAATTTCTTATTCCTCTACTAGGAAATCTACAAATTTCTCAATGGATCGGTCTTTGGAAGAGCAATTGGAGTTAATCACACATGTTTCCTTCTAAATTTTCTATAGGGCTTTTCTTTTGGTTACATTCAAGAGCATCATCAAGTATGTCTTATTTCTAGCTGATGGGTTCATTTAGCATGAGGGCTCGTTTCATATTCTTCCAAACTAAGTATGGAATGGAGAAAAAAATGTCTTTGATTCCTTTGCTCCTACTAAGATATGTAAAAATCTTTTTGATCTAGAATTGGTCTAGAAATACTTTACACCATGGATAAACATCACAAATTTTGTGATGATTTCTTGCATTTGCAAGCACTTCAAGTTGTACAATCATTGCTACTGATAATTTGTAAATTTTGTAAGATTTGATATTTGTAATGAAAACATGTCTAATTTCACATTTTTGTAGTCTACAACTATGCATTTATAATGTCACTTGGTGATTATTCACTTTTCACTTTTATAAAGAGTATGTTCAAGTTCACATTAATTAACTTTTTATTGGTTAATTTTCTCAATAGATGATCATTTATGAAGTTTAAAATTACAAAGGATGTAACTCAAAAACGTCATTCATGTTAGATATACTCAATACTTACTCCTCAAGTTACCACAAATGATCCATGGTGCTCTAAGTTATAAGGCCCCCATTATGAGGAGAAATCACTTTGAGAGCACAAACATCCATGGAATCTTAACTTCTAATCTAGATGAGGTTTATATGTGAACATTTATGATAATAGATGGTCTTTATGATTGAGGCCATGACGTAAGTGGGGCATAAAATGTTTTCCAATTTGGTTGCTATTCAAGGTGAACCTTAATGGGAGGGGTTCAAAGGGGGGATTTCCACTTTATGTGGGGTACAAAGGCACAACAGGACTTCTAAACATGAAGATATTATAAAAAATTATATTTTGGGAACTATTTTATCTCACATGACTATGTTTGTCTATATTGGCTCCTGTTGTAGAAGCAATATATGCATGGATCAATATGGAGTAAGTGACTTGTTAGAAATAAGTTCCATGGCGCTAAAACTTTGAAGAATAAAGTTTCATATCCACTAAAAATAACATTGCATGGCCTCAGAAGCAACAAAAAAGAGGAGCCACAAAAACACGTGATATGCCTATGCAAAATTTTTGTAGAGGCCTATTGCATGTTTTTGTGGATGACCCTTTTTGGTGCTTTTGAGGCCATACAAGTTTATTTCTAGTGGATATGAAAATTTATTATTACAAATTTAAGGTCCATGAAACTCATTATGTGCCCAAATCAATTTACCAATTGAAAAATGAGTTTACAACCATAAATGATTTGCTTTGCATACATAGCATGTTGAATTGAGTGCATACGACTATGAACATATGATATAGATCAATGTAGACTTGAGGATGTGTAAGAAAGGTTATGAATAAATATATTACCAATAAGATAATTTCACATTACAAAAGATATCTTCAAGAAGAATGATCACATAGTCATATATGGTCCCATGGGTTGTATATTTCATCAATTTCCCTAAAATTTGCAAGAAATAATTTTTATTTCCACCATTAATGACCTTGCATGACCTAAAAGCACCAAAAAGGGGCAGCCATAAAAATGCAGAATAGGCCTTTGGAAAAATTTTGTAGAGGCCTATCCCGCAATTGTATGGCTACCCTTTTTTTGGTGTTTTTTGAGGTTATCAAGGCTCCAGATGTTAGAATCAAACAAATGAATGATTGATCTTAGGGTTTTTGCATGTTCTGGATGCAAAAATAAGATCAATTTCTCCAAACTTTGAACCAATCATGAGATATATACATTTGCATAGAATTCTTTGTGTCTATGACATCACCTCCCTCTATCCATGATGGGACTACAAAGGCTTTGTAGTATATCTAGGTATAGAATCAAGGGCATGATTCTCATGATGGATAGTGCTCCTGTTTTGACTCTAATGATGATCCTTTTGATGTGGGATGGTGATCATGGAAGTCTTGAACCCAACTTGTATCTTTGTCTAGGACATTTGAATACCATATGGTCAGTGGCAATACAACTCCTTTGTTTCAAAATTTAGGTTCATGAAAGTTATTATGTGCATAACTTAGTTGAACAATGGAAATATGAGTTAGTTGAACAATGGAAATATGCATAACTTAGTTGAACAATGGAAATATGACTTTTGAATCTTAAGTGATTTGTTTTGCACACATACCATCTTTAATCAAGTGGATATAATTATGAACATATCATATAGATCAATGTGGACTTGAGCATGTGTAAGAAAGATGATAAAAACGTAGATTATCATAATGAAAATTTCATTTTACAAAATATATCTCTTCAACAAGAATGATTACATAATCAAGTATGGTCTCATCTAGTTTCTTTGGTTGTATGGTCATCATCTTCACAAGAGCTACACACAAGTTAATATCTTTCAAAATAGAAGTAAGGAATGCATCTCCTTCCTTTTGGATGGCTTGAAGTGCTATTGATTATATCCATATTCTAGTGTAGTAACTTTGAAGCACAAAGGATCTATAATGTTTGCTCACTTTTTTTTTTTTGCTTTCACATTAGGAGAAATCATCATGACTAGAATTAACACGTAGAGTATTATCATCTTAATCAAGTAGATTATTATGATTGTCATGTACAACAATTCTAATTTCTCTTTGAGATGACAATATATCAATATCTGATGATGAATCGTCAACATGACTTTCTTCAAACTCTATAACAATAAACTATTCAAACAATGATTGAACTCTAGGTTGAACATGAATGACTTGCCACCAAGGATGAGCATCAAGGTCTTTATAAAAAAAAGCTTTTTCAATATGCTAGGAAGAATATATGGTTCTCTAGTTAATCGCATTATTTTTGAAGAATCAATTTTCCAAAACCCAGATAATTTACTTCTCAATGTGGAGATACTACCTTTATACTCAGCTCAATGTTGTAGCATTTGCATTTTCTTCTTGATGATTGCAAACCGAATGCCACTCCCATGGAAATAGGTTTATGATTGAATCATCATGGTACTTGAAATGCATTTGATGTTGTTCTCTATTAGTAGGTTTTTGGATGCTTAATTTACTTATGCATAACTGGGTCTGATATTTAGATTGTTGTCTCTCACATGAGCAAGTTTATGCATTGCCCAAGTTCCAATCGTTGGCATGTGATTAAGTGCATCTTTCGCTACTTGAGTGGTACTCAACTACTTGGATTGTTTTATGCCAAGGGAGGATCATTACCACTAGATTTACATGCTTTTGTTGGTCAATCTTGTACCAACACCATGTTTAGTGAAATTGAGAGTGCATTAACAGATGTGAGGAACCTTGTATTTCATGCTCACACAAAGCACATTGAGGTTCATATCATTATGTTAGGGAGAGGTTCTCTATTGGAGAGATCAAATTGGATGATGTGCTCACATGATAATATTGTTGATCTTTTCACGAAGGCTCTACGTAGCAATAAGTTTGATGCCAAGCTTTGTGCTTATTTCCTTTTGTGGATTTATTTCTTTGCACAACTTGGCACTTCCTTATACATGAGTGCCAACTCCTTGTTCAATGCATCACTCCCAAGGGGAATTTGTTGATATATTTTGCTAGTGATACGTGTAAACACACTTAGGAGTGCCAGGACACTTTTCCCCTCACTTGTATATATGCCTATAACCCATTCTGTATTGTGTTGTGCTCCAAGCTTCTTCTTCTTCTTCCTTGTGCTACTCGTGTGCTTTCATAGACCTCGAACTCCAACAGATGTTTCAACAAAGATCAATTAATTGAAAGCAAAAATTAAGGAATTCTTTGTGTATGCCCAAAGGTAATTTCTCCCTTACTTTCCATGCTCATGATCGGATATGTATGTTGATGCTATGCTGCTCACTAGTCCTAATGAGTAGCAAATTGCAGAAATTAAGGCTAATTTCCATGCCTCTTTTGAGATGTCTCATTTGGGCATTTGCATCATTATCTAGGCATTCAATTAAAGCAAGTTGATGGAGGAATAACTTTGTATCAAACAAAATTTATTGACACATTATTGTAGCATTTGCGTTTTTTTCTTCATGATTGCAAACTTATTGCCACTGCCATGGAAATAGGTTTGAATCTTCATGTTACTTGAGATGCATTTGATGTTGTTCTCTATTAGGAGGTTTTTGAATGCTTAATTTTCTTTTGCATACGTCAGTCTGATATATAGTTTCCTATCTCTTAGATGAGTAGCTTTACACATTGCCCTAGTTCTAAGCATTCACAAGGTGGTTAAGCATGTCTTTTGCCACTTGAGTGGTACTGATTTACTTGGATTGTTTTATTCCAAGGGGGATCATTACCACCAGATTTACATGTGTTTATTGGTCAATCTTCTACCACCACCATAATTACTGAAACTCATTGTGCATTTCTAGTTGCAAGGAACCCTTTGTTTTGTGCTAGCACAAAGCAGATTTCGAACTATCATTATGTCATGGAGACGGTGTATACTCAAGAGATGGAATTGGCTGATGTGCTCATAAGATAATATTGTTTGTCTTCTCACAAAGGCTCTACCTAACAAGACGTTTGAAGCAAAGATTTACACTTACTTCCTTTTGTGGATTTATTTCTTTCCACATAACTTAGTACTTCCTTATACATGAGTTCCAACTCCTTGTTCACTACATCACTCCGACTGGGGGGTGAGTATAACTCACATGAATTCACCATTTTCTATTAGGCTCGAGGAATTCATAGAGTTTAAAGCTCCTTATACTCCAATATAGAATGGTGTAGCTGAAAAGATGAATAGAACTACTCATGATATAGTTGTTTGTATGTTGCATTATGCAAACCTCTCATAAGGATTTTGGGAAGAAGTAGTATTGATTGTAGTTCATCTGATTAACCTTTCACCTAATATTTCTAAGGGTCTGAAAATAGCACATAATTTATGGACTGGGAAGCCCTTTGGACATATGTTCATAGGTGATTTCCCATGGATCTCCCATCATCATGAACTAGGACATATGTTCATGATCTTTATAAACATACAACCCTTATAGCTATTTTTAAGTGTCTCTCAAAGGACTCCATGTAGAATTTTCTATCCTTCCATGTTCCTCTTCTTCCCACATGCTAGTAACCAAGGTGACATTGCACACACTTTGGATTTGTTCTTGGACCCCATAAACCTTGGAGATTTGAACCTTTCCTTGTAGAAACTCATGCATATTTTGATAAGCGACAAAGGGGGTAACCTCTGTGACTTGTGGCGATATCGGTGTATAGAATTTTCTAGGCCTTTGAACTTCAAATTTCACTCCTTCTTCTTCCTTCCCTCCCCAAAACTAGATAATTTCTCCCTTACCTTCCATGCCCATGACCAGTTAGAGTTTGAGGTATGTGAAAGCACACGAACAACACAAGGAAGAAGAAGAAGCTTGGAGCACAACACACAATATTGAATGTATTACCACTAGAATGTACAAAGATAAGTCATCCATTAGGCTGTTGGTGCAAGTCAACCATCAATTGATGTCTTGGATAAAGACTTGAAGTCAAAGGATGAAGAAAAGATCAACAAATGAAGTTTGAAGATAGTGCATATTTAGGAAATGAAGACTTGTACACATATGTACATTAAAGTTGTAACTAGCTCACTTATACCTTTATTATGGTCATGAGCTTGTACATATATGCCTATATATACAAGTAGAAAGTTGGGACAAGTATGAGAGAGCATGAGATGAGAAGAATTAGAAGTTGCAAGAGTCATTAGAGACTATAGAAGTGAGGAAGATCTCTCTCATCATTCAGATGTAAAGTTTTCTGAATAGAAGAAAAAGTTGCACCCGATCTTTTACTGAGTACTCCTTCTGTGTTTAATCTTTTCCAAAATGATTTTGTACAAATCTCAATCTATAGTTGATTGACCTCTGTACAAGTTTTCAGATCCTAATTGTGATCAGGGTGAGAGAATTGAGAGTATGAACGTTTACATGTGTAAATGTGAAGAAGTGAAGTTTGAAACAGGTGCAAATTTGATGCTAATGTTTTGGCCAGTTCTCCTTCCATAGTGTAAAGTTTTGAGCAACCAAGCACTCATTCTTTAAGTTGGAAGGTAAGCTACCTATGGCTAAAAGCATTTGAATAAACAGGTTGTAATTTGAGAGAACTATGCATTAAAAGGTACATGTGTCAAAGTCGACTCTAGAAAAGTACAGCTTTAGACATACGTGGATTCTTTGGATCATTTCTCAAGGCCTTCTGAATCTTTTGAGATGTTTTAACTTGGAGAAGGTGCATAATCATTAGACAACACCTTTTACAAAGGTTCATAAGAAACTTTACACATTCGATCAGTCAATTAATGAGTTAAGTGCAACAAAATTTTCTGAGTAGTAACTCTCTTCAGAGTTAGTGCAAATTTTGATAGTTTGACATTGGTCTTCCAAAATTGATCAAGGTTTTGAGTTATTCTTGATATAGAAATGTTCTAACATCAAGGATAGCTTGTTCTTTTGGAGATCAACACTCTCCATCACAGGGCAATAGGCATATATACAAGTTGGGCAAAAAATATTTATATATTTAGGTAGTGATATGTGTGAACACACTAGGACTGCTGGGGCACTTCTTTCCCTCTTTAGGAAGTTTTTTCCCCCCATCTTGTATATACACCTATTGCCCTAATGGGCTACTTATCTTTGAAAATTCTCTAGTAATACATTCAGTATTGAGTGTTGTGCTCCAAGCTTCTTCTTCTTCCTTCTGTTGTTTGCATGCCTCCATATACGTCTAACTCCAACAATTAGTATGAGAGTAGGTTGCCGCTTCATCTAGGGCATTGTCAAAACCTCTCCAGTTGTAGTCTCAGAATCACACAAATTTTGATAAGCATACTCTGCGTGTTTTCAAGATCAAAACAACTTCACTTTGTGGTGCCGAAATCGCGATCTGAGCTCACTTCCACCTCCGAACACACTATTGCAGTGCTTGCACAGGCTATTTCTTCTTTTTGTGCCAAAGGTATATACTAGTTTTGCTTTGCCACTATAACCGTCTCAAAGTCTGCTACAAGTTTAGCATAATTCATTTGGCTAGTTTTGTTTTCTGCATCAAGGTATTTTAGTCACCGGCCATGGCTGAAAGCAGTGATATATTTCGTATGCTGGCTGTTGAGGATAAGTTGGATGGTACCAACTATCTGTTATGGGCTTGTATGATGCGACATGTATTGGTTGCAAAAGGACTATGGAACATTGTGTAGGGTGTTGAAAAATGTCCTATCACACCTGCAACTGTTACAACTGCAAGTACTGAAGTTGATGTAGAAGGTGTCGAAGATGATGATATTCTGCATATTCCTGTTCGTGCTGTGGTTTTTGCTGCACCTACTGTAGAGCAAATTCGTTGGGATGGTAGAGATGCCCAGTCACATGCACTGATAGCTTTGTCTGTCAAACGTGCCATTATTCCTCACATTCGCTCTTCCAAAATAGCTAAGGATTCTTGGGATACACTTACCACATTGTACCAAGCTAGGAATGAGGCTCGTGTTGCTTACCTCCAAAAACAGTTGGAGAGTGATCACATGAATGAAGGTGATTCTATGGACAGTTTTCTAACAAAGATCAAAGACTTGAAGGAACAGTTGATTTCTACTGATGAGTGTTGGATTCAATATCGTATGGTCCAACAATGGTTCAATAGTCCAAAAGTTCATACCATTCTCTATTCAATTCCAGGCAGACGCAACAGCGTATTAGGTAGTGTTTTCACAAGATATGAACACATAAAAGGACGTGGCAGCCTGGCTATAATAAAACACACTCATGGCACCCACGTGGGTTCAAATCCCTTGTCCAACACCATGCTGTAAAATTTTGGAAAGCAATCAATTTTGGCTTTTTGCGATCTGAATAGGTGCTGTTTTCACAGTATCTTTTTTGAGAAGACTTTTCGTTAAGCGATCAATTTGATCGTGGCTTTATTATCTTTTTCGATATGCTTTTGGAAGGAGAAACTTAACCTATATAAAGAGAACATAGTATCATAGTTGAGACATCACTCATCAAGGAAAGAGGAGGTGATCGAGCCAGCTCTTGGTGTTTTGAAGCTTTGGTGGTGGAGTTTTGGTGAAGGAGAGGCTACTCTCTTAGAGCAAGAAGTCTTCTACAAGGTGGTGGTAACTATCTTTTGTGAGTTAACCTTATATTTTGTTTTTAGGGTTTCTCTACCCTAATCTCAAAATTAGGGTTGGTTGATTTACAATTTTGTTACACTATTTTGTGAGAATAAGGTTAGCTTTGTTGCTCATTCACTTTACACACTTAGATTATTTCAACATAATCTAAATTTTGTATCATAATCTTCTTTGATATTCTTCCATTAGTGAATGCACCACATTATATGGTTGAGTAGTACTCCCATGTTGTAATTTGGACATCTATTTTTTAATGAATAAGCATCCAGCTTACATTCTCTATCCTTGTCTCAAGATCTCTTTCTTTCTAACTCTCACCTATCATCTTAATTAATTAAGTGTGTATGCTCAAAAGGTTTTAGTTTGGAACGATCCTGGGGCCCCAAATTCTAACAATGAGGTTATACCAGATAGCTCACTTGTGTAAACCGTGTTGAATGGTCTTCTTGATTCATATCAGAGTTTTGCTTCTACTCTTTGGTTGATGATGAAAGGCAATCCAAATGCCTTGTTATTTGAGGAGTTAGTCTCTGTTCTGTTGCAGGAAGATTAGTCTAGGCAGAACAGGTCCATTATGCATGTTGCAAATCAAGCTTTCCTGGCTAGTCAGAAGGGCAAAGGAAAATGGAGCTGTTCCACCAGTAAGCAGAAATCTGCTAATTTTGCACAATCGAAGAGGGAAGACAAAGATGAAAAGAAATAAAAAAATCAGAAATTGTTTTGCAAGTATTGTAAAGGAAATGATCATATCATAAAGAACTGTCCAAAACTAGATGGTAAAGAGGCAAAAAAGAAAGAGGTTGGAATGGTTGCTGCAGAGGCCTCTACACCCCTACACCAAAAACAGAGTCTACTAATCTTGTGCAGGAAGAAGAATGGGTGTTTACTACTGTTTGCAGTTTTGACCCATCTTCTCATGAGTAGTGCATGCCACTACAGATACATCAGATCATGCAGATGATCGTAATGATGAGGATGATGATGATGATTAGGATTCTTGATTATGACATTGGATATATATTTGCACACACACAGACATATATATATATATATATATATATATGTATATATATATATATATATATATATATATATATATATATATATATATATATATATATATATATATATATATATATATATATATATATATATATATATATATATATGTGTGTGTGTGTGTGTGTGTGTGTGTGTGTGTGTGTGTAATCTGTATATTGTTCATTCCAATTATGTTTTGAGTTGTGTCTATGGTATTAAGTAATGAAAAGTCTTGTTCTCATGATTTTTATTATTGTTTATATTTTGCATGTGTTTTATTACTTTAATTATATAATTCATTCATATTTATGTGTGCTTGTGTGTGTATAAAATGCATGTATGCACATGTAGGTATATATCTATATTTGTGTAAGTGTGTCTATATGTATGTATCTATGTATATATATGTGCATGTATGTATGTGCATATGTATGTGTGTATATGCATGCATGTGCATCTGCATGTGTAAGTGTATGTGTGTATGTATGTGTATGTGCATCTATATTTGTGTATATGTATGTGTGTGCATGTATATATGTAAGTGTATGTGTATATGTGTGTATGTGCATGTATATGTGTGTATATGTATGTATGTGCATGTGTGTGTATTTGCATATGTGCGTGTACATATGTGCATGTATATGTATGTATGTGTGTGTATATGTATGTATGTATATATGTATATGTGTATATGCATGTATGTGCATGTGTTAGTGTATATATGTATGTGTATGTGCATGTGCATGTGTATATGTGTGTATATGTATGTATGTGCATGTATATGTGTAAGTGTTTGTGTTTATGTGTGTATGTGCATGTATATATGTATATGTGTGTATGTGCATGTGTATGTGCATATGTGTGTGTACGTATGTGCATGTATATGTGTATATATGTGTATGTCTGTGTATATGATGTGTATGTGTATAAACATATGCAAGTGTATGTATATGCATATACACATGAAACATGCATGTGCATGTGCATGCATTTCCATTTGCATCCATGTATATGTGCATGCATGTGAATGTGCAAATACATGTATTTAAGTATGCGTTAATGTATGTATATGTATGTGTATATGCAATAATGCATGCATGCAAGTCCTTTTATCTGTTTGTAGAAATGTTTGTGCATATGCATGTGTATGTGTGTCTATATGTGTATGTATGTGTATGTGTAAGTGTATGTGCATATGTATGTGTGTGTATATGTGTGTGTGTATGTGCATGTGTATATGTGTGTGTATGTGCAAGTGTATGTGTGTGAACGTGCATCTTCATGTATAAGTGCATATGTGCATATGAATAAGTGTGAGTATGATAATTAATGAAAATAAAACAATTCAAATGATATACAAAGAATGGAAATTGTACTTACAATATTTTGCCATATTTTTTACCTGGTTAACTTCTTGAATAACCCAGAATAAATAAATAAATAAATAAATATATATATATATATATATATATATATATATATATATATATATATATATATATATATATCAAAAGAGGAAGAGAAAGAGAGATAATTCAAAGAGAAAGAGGTAGAAAGGAGAGAAACATCGAGAGAGACAATAAGATAGGAGATTGGTTTAAAGAACAATTTAGCAAGCAATTGTTTTAGCTTGTAAGCACAGTGCAATTGTGAGCATTGGAGAGCTCTTTGATCAGATGCACATAGATGCCAAACAAAGAGCCTCCAACATTTTTATTTTTTTGGTAAAAAAATCATCATATAGTCGATGATAAACTGTCGTATATCTATGTTCAAAATGTGTCACATAAGCGACACTTTTTAACATCGTTTATGTGACACAAAGAGTATCACTTATACGATGCTTTAGCGATGCTTAGTTCTGCCCTCGCAATGCACATTGCTCTAGACATCGATATGAATGTCAAAGCTTTTATCATTTAATTGATGTCGCATGCTCAACACTCATTGTGATGCTTGATGCAATTATATAGGACAAAATTGTTTCGTGTTAACCGTCGCTATGTGCCCATATTCATTGTAGTGAAGTAAATCAAGGAAGAGGGATATCGAATGCCATTATTGTCATAATAAAGGACACATGAAGAGAGATTGCTATGTATTAAAGAATGTTAAAGGTAAATGATAGAATGTTGATATATTGTGCCCACTAAGGCTCTTATGGCTGATTCTCTTTCCCACACGTGGCTGCTAGATTCTGGTGTGTCTTTCCATGTCACACCACATAGAGAATGGCTCTCTAGTTATGAAGCAAAGTCTCTTGGTAGAATGAGACTTGGTGACTCTTATCAGTCTGACATTGTTGGGATTGGAGATGTGGTTGTGTAGTTCATAGATGGTTCAAAATTTACTATGCATAATGTATGCCATGTACCTAAATTATCACACAATATGATGCTAGTTGGTCAATTCAACCTGAACTTGGATAGAAGGTGATTTTCTATGCTCAATCCTTTCGCATATAAAAGAGCAATATGGTTATTGCAAAAGGAACCAAAGTTGGCTCACTTTATCCCTTATTTGTATCGCAGACAAAACACTTTTTAGTTGTTACTAAAGAGACTATAGCTTATATTTGGCAAGACCGTTTCAACCACATATCTCATAGTCAAATGGAAAATCTTTCTCGTTTTGGCTACTTATATAACCGGATCTTGTAGACGCATGTACATAGAGATAATATAATAACAAAATCTCACACTAGCACACATAGAATAGAGAGAGACAAGACTGAACACATAATTGGGTACAATCTCCCCCACATACTATGATGGAGGAGCCTCTTAAAGTATGTATATTTATAGGTATTTTAGTTATGTCCTGAATAGAAGATACATGAGGGTGGCACTTTGAAAATGGTGCGTTTATGAAAAATCTACTTTATTTACAAAACATCACTTTCTAAGCAATCTATTATTTTTACAAAGACATATAAAATACTATCTTTTAAATATCTTCAAAAATATTTGAGGAAATCCATGTGCATTCATAACCTCATGATTCTTCACTTGCTAAATCGAAACACAATCACATTAAAAACCTCAAGACATTAAAATCCATTTAACATTCATTATTCCATAAAGTATAACATGCCTCCTAGTTGAGAAGCAATTGACCTCAATTGATAAAAATAAAATAGACATGGATAGTCAATCACATGTCCCATCACTGAACAATCATAAGCATATTCCATGTAAAAAACACATACATGGAAATGGAAAACTAGAATTTAATGAGACTGTGAATGATATGCATGAGAGTGCATGGAAAACTGGAAAACATGTGCATGAGAAAGTGCATGTTTGAGTTTTTCAGAAGATTGTTGTTGTGCTAATCCCCATACAAATATTAACTTTTTCTTCGATAATAATGCGAGTGGAAGTAGGGGAAGAAAAAGTAATGAAAGTACACTTGAAAGGAAAATTGGGCTTGATTGGTTGTTGTCGTTGACAAGTTTGTTGTAGGGGAATGGACTTGGTGATGGACTGAAACTCCTTCTCAGCATCATATGCAAAAGAGATAGCTTCATAGAGGGTCATAGGACATAATGTGTTGAGCTTGGTTTTGATTCCCATCTCCAAACCATCTTCATACTTTCGTTGCAAGGTATCTTCAGGAACCGTTTCAAGCGAATGAATAAGTAGTAGTCATTGCCAAAAGCATTCAGTGTAGGTAGACAAAGTATCTCTTTTTTTCCATCCAAAAATTATCCATGATCAATGAGCATGTAAGTGGAACTAGGGAGGAAGGAAGGACTCCTTGATCTTTTCTTGAAATGGGATCCACGTGGTGGGTGTTACCCTTATGTGTTCCTCGAGAAGCTTTGATGTGAAACTTTTCCCTACACATCGGCACTTTTTACTCTAGTGCTGGCTAGAGGTTTTTTTCCCCATGTTACCACATACTTGATACTCTCATATGTGGTGGTACTTTGTACTTAGGGATATTATTTAGCTCTTACTTGAGCTCAGTTCATCGTCAATAGAGAGAGCTATTCCAGCCATCATCTTCTCTATGTGTCTTGCTGCGTTTGTGCTCCTTGTGTGTGCTTCTCTTGTGTCTCTCACACTTCTACACACACCCAACACTAGTATCAGATCAGGTTTAGCTCCTTATCAAGTTTTGGTTTTTCACGTCGTGGCGTGCACACACTTTTAATAGTGTAAATCGACTTCAAAGCATAGAACTGTGAATTTCAGTAGCCAGGAAACATTTGCAGCAGGTGCACAAGGGCTTTACCCCCATTTCAAAGCCATTCGTGCAGTCAGAATTTCCATCAGAGTGACGGTTTGTGAGTTGAAATTTCAGCATTCATTTCAGCTTTTGTCGAAGTGAAGATTTTGTCACATTCTTGTTCTTTTGTGAATGGCAGGCAAGAATGACTTGTTTGGCATGCTTCAAGCTGAAGATAAGCTTGATGGGACCAACTGCCCGATGTGGTCCTACATGATGAAGCATGTTCTTATTGCTAAACAACTTTGGAACATAGTGGGAGATGTAGATCGAAGACCTGTAGGTTCTTCTACTTCACAATCTACTGTCACAGATGGAGCTTCTTCTTCGAGTACAGTGGTTTCTCCTTCTCCACCTACACAGGAGCAGCTTAGATGGGATGGGAAAGATGCTCAAGCTCATGCTTTGATTGCACTTTCAGTGAAGCATCATATAGTTCCACACATTTGGTCATGTTCTACATCGAGACATGCATGGGACACTGTTGGTTCTTTGTATGCCATGCGTAATGAAGCACGTGTTGCATACTTGAGGAATCAACTTGAGGATGTATGTATGGCTGAAAATGAGTCGATGGATGTGTATGTGACACGCATCAAGGACTTGAAAGAGCAATTTGCAAACATAGATGAGAGTGAATAGGAGTGGTTTGATTGAGGGAATGCAAGCACTTGCTATCTCCCAAAAGGGGAAAAGCAAGTATGGTTCAGCTTTGGGTTCATCAAAACCAAAGCCTCAATCTTCCTCTTCCACTCATTCCTCTAATGATGGTGATTTGCAAAAAAAGAAGAGATGCAAATGTTGTCCAAAGGCTGATCATACTATTGATGAATGTAGAAAGCTTGCTAAACGCAATGAAAAGAAGAAGGAATCTGACATGTGTATTGCTAAAAATTCAGCAAATGTAAAGAATGATGAAGCTAACATGGCTCAAGATTTTTGGGCATGTGTTGTTACATGTCATTAACATGCTTCTTTGCATTCTAAATGTATGGTTGTGAGTGAGGCTGATTCGGATTGGTTCTTTGAAAGTGGTGCTTCAAAGCACATAACATCATGCAAAAGATTTTTTGCCTCTTTGAAAGATGCACCCAAAGGAGGACATGTGGTGTGTGCAAACAATGCCTCTTATTCTATCATTGGAGTAGGAGAAATTGAGCTTACGACTGCAAATGGAGGTGTGATTCTCTTGAAAAATGCATTGTATGTGCCCGGTATCAAGAAGAACTTAATTTTAGTTCTGTTGATTGACAAAGCTAGACTTCATGTACACTTTGTTGATGATAAGTATATGGTTCATGATTTCAGCAATGGTGATGTTATTGTGATGTCCGGTACATTATGTAATGGTTTGTATCGCATGGATACATACAAGAGGGCTGCCTCGAATACCTTGGTTGCTCATACTTCTTCCATGGCTGAAATGGAGCTTTGGCATGCTTGTTTTGGTCACTTGAACTTCAATAGTTTGCTTTACTTGCAAAAGAAGGACATGGTTATTGGTTTGTCTGCACTTGAGTCCATTGAAAAGCATGCATGTGAAGGTTGCATTCTTGGAAAAATGCATTATGCTTCTTTTCCAAAAGATAGTCATACACACACTACAAGAAAATCGCAGCTTGTTCCTAGTGATGTATGTGGTCCCGTCAAGACTCCATCTTTTGGGAAGCATGTATATTTTGTTACCGTCATTGATGATGCTACTCGACATACATGGGTGTATCCTATGAAAGCAAAGAATGAGGTATTTTCTTGCTTCAAAGCATTTTTAGCTATGACTGAAAATTTTTCTTCACAAAAGCTTTTGACTCTACGCATGGATCGTGGTGGTGAATACATGTCACATGAGTTTAATGTTTTTCTTCGTGAAAGGTGTATTTCACACCAATGTACGGTGCCATATACACCTCAACAAAATGGTGTTGCCAAGCGTAAAAATAGAACTCTACTTGCAATGGCATGATGTATGGTTAAAGGAAAGCATCTTCCTGATAAGTTTTGGATGGAAGCGGTCATGTGTGCAAACTATGTGTTGAATCGCTGCCTTACAAAAGCATTGAGAGTCATCACTCCTTATGAGGCTTAGAATGGTCATAAGCCTATGGCTAGTCATATGTGTGTGTTTGGTTGTTTGCCATGTGCTCTTGTGCCATCACAACAACATCACAAACTTGATGACAAGGCAAAGAAATGTATATTTGTTGGTTATAGTGCTGAAAGTAAGGGATATCATTTGTATCATCCATTGACGAACACAATTATTGTGAGTCGAGATGTGGTATTTGCTGAAAATTCAGTTTTCCCTCTACTTGAATGCGCTTGACTATGGCTATGTAGACCAGCCAACTGAGGTTCAAAGGGCTGAAAAATTCGAGCAAAATAGTGCTGAAAATGAAGAGAATTTCCAGTCAAACATGGCTGAAAAATTTTAGCCAAAAATGATCAAAACTGCTGGAAATTTCCAGCCACATATGGCTGAACATTTGCATCAAAATATGGCTGAAAATGAGCATGAAATTCAGCCCATGCATGATATAAATATTGAAGATGTTTTACATAATGAACGCATGTCTATCAAGAGTGCACAAACTATGCTAAAGTGGTTGAAACAAACTTTACAGGACATCAAATTGAGTGCACATTTACTTGGTAGAACAGGATCAAGCTCTCACCATGCATCAAGTAATTTTGTAGATTATTCTCTTATTGCTATAGCATGTAATGAAGAGCCACTTTCTTTTGAAGATGCATGTGACGATCCACAATGGATGAGTGCTATGCAATCAGAAATGCATTCCATACATAGGAATGGTACTTGGGAGTTATGTGAATATGAATGGTACTTGGGAGTTATGTGAATTGCCAAAAGGAAAGAATGCCATTGGTACAAAGTGGGTTTATAAGATTAAGAGAAATCTGATTGTAGCATTGATCGTTACAAAGCTAGATTGGTTGCCAAAGGATATGCGGAACAATATGGCATTGATTATGAGGAAACATTTGCACCTACTTCGTGCATGACTACCATTCCTACCGTGGTTGCATTGGTTGCCCATCGAGGTTGGAAAGTGTATCACTTGGACGTAAAAACAACCTTCTTCAATGGTGAATTGCAAGAAGAGGTTTATGTGAAGCAACCTCCTGGATTTGCTATGAAAGGGAAAGAGCATATGGTTTGTCGCTTGCATAAAGCCTTGTATGGTCTCAAGCAAGCTCCACATGCATGGTATGACAAAATCCATAAGCACTTGATTGCTCTTGGCTTCACATGTAGTCCGATTGAAAGCACACTCTATGTATGCAAAAATGGGGCTGATCTTATAGTGCTTGTTCTTTATGTTGATGACATACTCTTGACTGGTCATGTGATGCAAAACTTGACATTCTTATGGCTGATTTGCAGCATACTTTTGATGTCACTTATCTTGTTCTTTTGAGCTACTATCTTGGCATCCAGTTTGTATCCGTTGAGGGGGGAATTGTTATGCATCAAGCAAAGTATGTTGAAACACTACTTCAGTGTTTTGACTTTGAGGATTGCAAGTTAGTTTCCACACCAGTTGAGACAGAATTTAGATTCTCAGTTGAGGATTCCAGTGATGCATTTGACACTTCTCTTTATCAACAAGTTGTGTGATGTCTTATATATGCATAGAACACAAAGCCGGATATACAATATGCAATTTCCTAGTTGAGTTGATTCATGCATAGCCCTGGCACTAAGCATTGGCAAGCAGTGAAACGTGTGTTTAGAATCTCAATGGATTCATAAAACATCATTAAGTTCACATTATGACCATTTGATTTCTGCTTATCATTCACAATCACATCAAATTCCAGTTTTCTAGTTCCATGCATGTGTTTTTACATGGAACATGCTCATGATTGTTCGATGATGTGACATGTGACTAGCCATCCATGTCTATTTTATTCTTATCAACTGAGGTAAGTTGCTCGTCAACTAGAAGGCACATTATATTTTATGGAATAATGGAATGTTTGTAGCTCAATGATGAGTAGCACCTCCTTTAATGTCAATCCGGGAAGACGTGAGGATGGTATGAAGACCTCGAGAAAGTGGCGGCACAAGTGCGTGAGTGAGAAGCACACAAGCATGCACACACATACACACACACGCGCACACAAGGCAAGACAAAGAGTGAGAATCAATGGAGCTTTTTAGATTACTTTCAAAATGCTCTTACAAGTTCGTTTCAATTACAATCTAACCTCAAAAATGAGCTCTCTAGCTCTTTTTATAGTTTTTGACTAGCTTTTGGCCCTGTCCAGACCTAGTGTCCGGCCTAGTTAAAAATTAGGTTCCAGGGCCAATTTGAGGGCTCAAACGGAGTCTAAAAAATACGAAAATTGATATGTAGGTACTTCTAAGGCTCCTCAAGCTCAAGGACTCCTTGGCTTGCACAAAATGGAGCTACAAAAATATGAAATGGTATTTACAATGATTGTTAGTGATAAGAATCACTGTTAAAAGATGTAGATTGGAAAAATTGAAGGGCCTATCTGCCAGATTTGCGTCGACTGCTTTGTCTACTTACTCCTTCACCTTGTTCTGACTCTCTCCGTTGGCTTCCTTGTCTCGTCAATCCTTGGGTTCCCTGGCTTCCTTGTCTAGTCAGTCCTTGGGTGCCCATACTGCTCTCAACACCCCCCCCTCTCTCGCGTCTGTCGTCCCTGACAGACCCTTGTTGCTGGGGGTGTTGGATGTAATATTCCACAACCTGAGTGGCAAGCTGATGTTCTTGTAAGCGTAGTCCTCTGGCCAAATCTGTCATCATACGATCCCAATCGATTGGTCCTGGAACATCCGGATGTGGCAGACGTAACTGATCTGCATGGATCGCTTGTTCTACTGCGAATAGATGTAGCAAATGTGTGGGTCTGGGAATGAAAATTTCGGAGTTGTATTCCCAGAA
This sequence comes from Ceratopteris richardii, assembly GCA_020310875.1. NCBI lineage: Eukaryota > Viridiplantae > Streptophyta > Polypodiopsida > Polypodiales > Pteridaceae > Ceratopteris > Ceratopteris richardii. The sequence continues at coordinate 51,527,217 of CM035433.1, read as the reverse complement.
GCCCGTAGAGAACATTTCCTCAAATGTTTGCTTGAAGCATGCGGGCAAGTACTTGATTCGTGCATGCCAAGCAAAGATAACAGTGACCGAGGGGGTTTGGCTCATGTCGTAGACTAAATCCTTGTTGCCTTGAGCGAATCCAGGAGCGGAGATGTATGGAGCTTGGACATTCCGAAAGGTTTTGAAGACAATGGTCATGAGTTCAAATATCTTCATACACATTTTTGCTGCTATATCAGGTACATTGTTTAGGCGTGCGGACCAGTGCCGAATAGTTGATATCATGTAGGCTACGGTTGGAGGTCCTCGAGGTGGAGCAAAATACGGGTAGTTAACCCAAGCCGAGCACTCTTTATTGTTGCGTACCTTGATTGCAAATGCTTGCCAGGATCTGCGACGTACCACTGGACAATAGCATGGATTATACTTGATATAGAGTGGCATGGTAGCCCAGGTACTCATCATCTCAGGGTAATCGGTGAGTAAACGTGCACGCCAATTAGGTTGGAAAATCGAGCCAGCACGTGCATCGGTCGGTAAATCCCCTATCTCAAATTGAGTAGCGAATGTGGGCTCCTTCCCTGTATGTCTTTTGATTTCTGCATTATAATCATGTAGTAAGACAAAATAAGGCATGTATTGCGATTCTGATGTTGTGATTAACCGTTGATGGGATAATTGTTGAAAGTAGGAAGACCGAAGGACCGTTTCTTCCAGATTCGTGAGAGATTGCATTTGCACGGCCACACGATCATCATGTGTCTTACCCACTTTCTCGACCCTTCTGACCCAATCTGGAACTTGAATTTCTAACGTGTCTTGTCCTTCTTCTGTAGTTCGACCACCAGGCGTCGGCATAGGCTCGTATGGCTCTTCGTAGCTGTCCTCGACGGGGATTTCCACTATTGTTTCAGGTTCTGGTTCTTCAATGGGCGAGGGGGGTCGTTCATATGGTAGGAGGCGTGCTTGGAGTTCTGCCACCTGTTTCCGAAGGGTCTCCATTTCTTCTGTAGATTGTTGCAAGATTACCGGCTCCTGTTGAGCAGTGGGTACACTGGCTAACTGTTTCTTTAGATCGGCACATTCAGTCTCTAGTTTCTCATATGACTCCAGGAAATTTGCATGCTGCTCAAGCAAAATGCGGATGTCTTCTGATGGAACTGCTCTATATCTGGTAGGGCTAATGGTTGCTCCTACGGTTCCTTCCATAGCCGCTTCAAAGTTGTCCTGATTTTGTTGTTGAAGTCGTTTGTTTTCCTCTAGTGCTGCGGCCATATGCTTTCTTAATAGCCCAATGTTGCGTCTGAGCGTGGCATTAGATATCATTTGCGCTTGAAGCACTGTTTCTAGCTCCTTAACTGCTTGGTCATCTACAGTTGATGCCTTTGATTCCAGTTCGGAGTGAGCCTGCTGTAGTGTGGTATGCTCGTCTAGGAGCGTCAGGTAGTCAGCTTCAAGAGTGGTGACTCTAGCTTGGAAACGTTGAGATTCTGCCTGGAGGGCAGCATTGCGTTCTTCCAATTGATGGAAGTCTTGTTGTAGCTGATTTGCACACTGAAGTAATGTGTCGAACGTGCTATTTACATTATGAGATGCAAGGGGAAAAGTTTGAAATGCAGAGGAGGTGGGATTGGGAAGGGGGGTAGTGAATGCTGTGTGTGCCAATGATGTGAGTGGTGAGGTGGGGGGCAAGGGAGGGGGAGGTGGGGAAATCGTGGGGAGAGGTGCTGTGGTTGGTGAAATGTCCATTGGGTCAGACAAGGTGGTGTGTGCAGGGGCTACCATATAGGTGGGTATGGTAGGTGAAGTGAGTGTGGTATCCGTGTACATTGATGTCGTTGCGAACATCGGAGGAAGGTGCCTTTGAAACATGGGGGAGCGGAAGAACTGCTCCACAAAGGACGGGTATTGGGGTGGTGAGGTCCGGTTGAAGGAGGTGTAGGGGCCAGCTGGGAAGTGAGGGTTATGGAATGGAGGTACTCGTATTGGGGGATAGGTCGGGAAACACAGGGTTCCCTCCGTGGGTGCTGGGTTTCCAACTACGCTGGTAATTATGGGATGGCCAGTCATGGGTTCAGCGGATAGATGGGACGAAGTGTACAAGGGATTGGTGACGAAGGAGAAGAGGGTGTCTTGTGAGGTGGGTTCTCGAAATGAAAATGATTTGAATGAGGATGGATTATAAGTGGAGGTAGAGGTGATGACTGTCGTTTCTTCCAAGGTGGGAGGTGGTGGCGGGGGCGGAGAAGGTGGTGATGGAGGACGCTGGGGTGAGATGGGTGATGTCTGAACGAAGGTTTCAGCGGAGAGGTCAGTGGTGGTTGTGGGAGTGGCTGTGGTCTCAATAAGTACTTCTGGTTCTGTGACGGGTATCCTGATAGTCTTACCTGCTCGTGGTAACGTGTCCACTCTGCGTTTGTCATACCTTACGGACTGGCGGACTGCGGTGTGGACAGCCTCTGGAACTCCTAAAGAATCTGACACTAATTTGAGGGTGTCAATGAAATGTTGGTCCACTCCTTCATCTGATAGCATTTCTTGCATCAAAGCTTGGCCTGATACCAGAGAGAGTTGATGCCTTTCTTGTACTGCTTTGATAGTGTCGTATAGCCTTCTTAGTTGAGCTGTATATGCAGGTGCACCTACAAGTTCTGGCACCTCTTGTTGCTCCTCTTGTTGCTCTTGATCATATTCCTCCTCATCATCCTCCTGCTCCTCATCTCGGTCATCTTCTTCCTCCACTTCAACAGGGGTGACGGGGGCTTGGGAGGTTGTGGCCTGCGTTTGTACATTTTCCACTTGTTGTGCCTCTGCTGTCTCCAGCTCGACATCTTGTAGTAGTTGTTCGAAGTCTTCATTAGTGAGTTCTTCCAAAGCTGCACCACTAGGAAATTCGAGATCCGTTGGGATAGGAGGAAATAACAAAGTGGAACCATCGGTGCTGCGTCTTGGAAGTCGGAGTGTGAATGGTCGGACTCTTCGGGGTGGCGGGGTGACCTCTGGTGTTAGGGTGGCTCCACGTGGCTGAGCACATGGGACTTGGACCGTGCCTCTCATCTTCTTAGATGGGGGTCCAGTGGATGTCCTACCTCGGAACTGATCTACCCGATTCCACATCAGGGCTCGTTGGATTGGAATGTCATAAGCCAAACACCTATAAATGATTCTTGTCAGAGCACAGCAACCATATAAAACCTGTTTCCGTGGCCAGCGTTTGTGAGCTAAGTGTATCTGATCAATTATCCAGTGGGGTAGGTTGATGGTGAGGCTCTGTGTTTCTGCCAGATACAGGCTAAACCAAATCTTCTTGTGCGGCATGGTGAATCTATCCTGCGCCGGGAAGGCAAAGTGTTGCATGCACATGCGAAGGTGTATGGCAATATTAGGCGTCATGGATACCATGTCCTTGAGCTTGGTGAGACTTCGATTCTTCATGTAATCCGGTACTAGGGTTTCCTTTTCTGTAGGAATATGCATGCCGCGCATATCCAGAGCTTCTCTCACCAAATTGTTTGATAGTCGAAACCTTTTGAGCTCATTCCCCTTTGTCAGAGATGGAATCACAAATGAGCTTGCACCTTTGAGGTTCGGATTTGGAGTCAAGGTGTTGATGAGATAATAGCATCGCATGAAGTCAGGTTTTGGGAGTCGGGCACTGAAATAGGCACTCAATCCGGCTTTTTCCCATATCGGACGGAGACTTTCCGCATTTTGTAACTTCTCAAATTCTCTTGTAAAGAAATGGTATCTGCCTTGCTTTCCATTGTAGTCCAGCTCTGATTCCCAAAGATACGTTCCTTCCCCCAAGGGTCCTGCTACCTCGGTAAACCAATGTGAAGTCTTTCCCACGGGCATGGTGTGGCCACGCGGGGGGTCCGCAATAGGTATGATTTTGACGGCCTGCAATTCTTCTGGTCTTTCAACTGTTTCAGGCAAAACGGGTAAACTGTCCAAGTCCACCACTTGCGGGTTTGTTTCGGTGTGAGAGCTAGTTCCTGCTGCCTCCGCCATGTTGAGAATGTCGCAGCTGCTTCTGTGAGAATATATGAATCAACGTTAACATTGCGATGGACACAAAAATGACATGGTGTCCCTCGTTACAATATTCACTTAAAGTTCTGGAGTGGTTAGGAGTTAATAAGTGCTCGGTGTTGGTGTGTGTAGTTAGGAGTTAGGTAGACCTAAGAACTAAGCGAAATGATGTGATAAGAGTGAAGCGGTTAGTAGGTGGTCATGGATTTACAATAGGGTCAGGGGGTTTGTTACAAGTCTTGGGCTGCCAAATGCAGTGGATGGGTTTGACTCGTGGTTCCGTGGAGATGCTCGAGAGCTTCCTAGGTGTGTCAGCTTTAACCTGAGGCCTCTTAGGGGCCCATTTACAACTGATTCTGTTCGTGTTCATGTGCCTTGATGTTGAAAGTGAGTGGATGTAGGCTGTGCGAGTGAATAGATCATGCTGTGTAGAGTGTGTTCTTGGTATAGCTATCTGAGCCCGCAAACAAGCCTTAGGCACCCAAATTTGTCTTGATTGTGGGCTAGCCTTCATCGACCTTTTGGGCACCCAAATAGATTTCACGTTAGCAACAGAATTTCCGAAAGACTTCTTATTAGTGACGTGTTGTTGGTTACTAATAAGAGGCTTTGTCCGTGCGGTTGGCGTGGTTGCAACCGGGTGTTCGCCTTTTCGCACCCACACTTGGTTCACTTGTTGGGACATTCTGCTGCGCAGGTTCTTTTGATGACCGACATAGGTAGTACTCTGCTTCTTTTGCCTTTGCTCCACCTTTGGTTGTTGCCTCCTTCTGGCCTTTGGAAAAGAAGGGAGTTCCACTGCATCCCCGACTCCTTTTTTGCAAATATCATTCCTCTGCAACACAGGGTTTTGAACAAGAACAGCATGGTCATCTTCATGTGTACCCCTGGAGGGACCAGGAGTCCGTGCCTTTCCTAGTTCCTTGAGTGTTCCTTTATCCAACTCTATTGTAATTCGACTATGATTGACCCATACGTGAAGAAGTCCACTTCTTAGGTTTAAGTTGACTGCTTGGTCATAGATCCAGTCTTGACCCAAGACAAGAGGTTCAATGAGATCCTCATCTTGACACACTAGTGCTTTAACTGTCATTGCCTCATCATGAATGTAGAGGGGAAGTTCCACCTCGCCCATGCAAGGGGTTTCCACGCCTCCCAATCCTATGAGATATGCTTCCACAGGATTGACAGTTAACTGTAACTCTTGACAGTAAGACACTCTAACAGCACTAGTGGCGGCACCTGAGTCAATCAAGGCTTTTACAGTCCTTGCACTCTTTTCTTGTCCTATTTCTAGGGTTACAAAAGGACGTCGATCAGTTATTCTAAGTGAGCTGGTTCCTGCAACTTCACACATTGCCATATGATATCCTTGGTCTGCATAGTCATCTGTCCTAGGCTGCTCTCTACCTTGCCTTCGTAATTTCATCCTTCTGATGCGTTCTAAAGCTTCTGCTTGAGCTTCTTCTCTAATTCGCGTCTCTTCCTCTTTGCGTTTCTTAGCAGTGTTGAGTCGGCTGAGCATTTCGTCCGTTAGGGGTTCCTGATACAACTTGACTCTGCAACCGCTAATATAATTTGGGAGAACATCACCCTCTAGTGTGGCCAATTGTACTGCTCCGCTCGTGGAGATCCTATTGATGATCATGGGTCCGTAGCCTCTCTTTTCTAGCTTCCTCGCGTGTTGTTTTAGTGTATAGACTAAAACTAGATCTCCTGCTTTCAAGCCTTTATCCTTCACGTGGGCATCAAAGTATGCCTTCTGTCTCTTCTTGGCTGCATATATCCCTGCAGCGGCTCTCAGTCTTGTTTCTCCTAATCGTTCAAGGTCAAAGATCCTAGAGGAGAGCTCATGACCTGTCCATTCGTGCTCTTGTGCTACTCTCAATATAGGGATCAGGAAGTCCAAGGGTAACACAGCATTTTGGCCAAATACCATCTGAAAGGGGGTGGCTTGGAGTACCGTTTTGTAGGCGACTCGGTATGCCCAAACAGCATGGTGTAGCTGTTTGTCCCAATCAGAGCGTTTAGTGTTCACTAATTTCGTCAGTACATTGCATAAAATCTTATTAGTGCTCTCAGCTTGTCCATTAGCTTGAGGGTGATAAGGGGCAGACTTCTTGTGTATTACCAAGAATTCTTGGAGTAGATTTTCAATCACTTCGTTCAAGAAATGAGTGCCTCTATCACTTACAAGCTCTATCGGTAGTCCATATCTCGTGAATACATTCTCAAACAAGAATTTGGCAGTTATTTGAGCATCGTTCTTTGTCGTAGCCTTTACCTCTACCCACTTGGTGAGATAATCTGTTGCCACAATGATGTATTCCGCATGAGAACCCTTAGCTGGGGGATTAATAGGACCTACGAAGTCTATTCCCCACTTAGAGAATGCACGTCCACCCATCATAGGTTTCAGTGGCATCTCATCTTTGCGTATAGGACACTGGGTCCTTTGACAGACATCACACCGTTTCACATAGGTATGTGCATCCATGTGGAGGGTGGGCCACCAAAAGCCCGCAAATAGTATTGCCTTGATTACCCGATCTGGTCCAAAGTGTCCTCCTGCTACACCTTGGTGAGCAGTTTCTAAGATCTTAAGATACTCACTTTCATGGACACACAGTCTCAGGTAACCATCTTTACCGCGCTTATATAGATTATCACCTATGAGTGAATAATCCAGGGCTTCTTGTTCTAAACTCCTTTTCCTAGCTAGAGTCATGTCTGGGGGGAATGTGTTTGTCCGCAAGAATGATACTAGAGGTTCACTCCAATCTGGCACAATGGATACTTGATAGAGAGTGGCATGTTCCACAGGTGGTTTAGTGCAGCAGATTGGGCATTCCTTGCACAACTTTTGGACATCCGCTTCCATAGTTGGCCAGTGCACTCCAAATCTCTTTAGAGTCTGTAAAGTTCGTTGCTTCGAATGGTGTTGCTCTAACGCACCTACATGTGCTAATTGCAACCATTTAGCGTACTCATCTTCTTCTACGCAACAAGCCAAGATCCCTTGATCTGTGTGCTTGTACATGCTTCCGGCCATGATGTGATACTTTTGGGCTTTTACAACCTCTCTATTCCGTGTGTTTACCACTGGATGGTTAGGCCCGTAGGTCAATACTGGTACGATTGGCTTGGCCCACTGCGGCACCACTTCCAAATTAAACAAGTAAGCATCAGGAAGGTCGTCTGACACTCCTTGTGGGGCTTCTCCCGATGTGAGCCTAGAGAGATGATCAGCTCTCAAATGAGTCCTACCTTTTCTTACCACAACCTCAAAGTCATATTCCATTAGCAAGAGAAACCATCTCACTAATCTTCCTGTATTGCATGGCTTGTTTACAAGATATAACAATGCCTGATGATTAGTAAAAAATTTAAACTTATTTGCAAGCAAATAATGTCTAAACTTTTTAACTGCATATACCATGCCTAATCCTTCTCGCTCGGTAGTGGTATAATTTCGTTCAGCCGCATTCAATTGTCTGCTGGCGTAGGCAATTGGAAGATCCATATTGCCTTCACCAGTAGGTTGTGCAAGTACACATCCAATAGCGTAATTGGATGCATCAACATGAACATGGAATGGTTTATTCCAATCTGGTGTGGTCAAGATTGGTGCTGAACATAATCTTCGTTTAAGTTCTTGGAAGGAATTCTCACATTCATCCGTCCACTCAAAGTTTGTCAGAAGTCTGTACATGGGCTTTGCAATGACGGCATACATGTGTATAAATCGTCGATAATAGCCACAATGCCCCATGAAAGCTTGTACTTCCTTGACATTCTTTGGCCTAGGTAGCTCTGCTATGGCTCTCACTTTTTCTTCATCGGTAGATATGCCATTCTTTGACACTATGTGTCCTAGAATCTTGCCTTGCCTGACCATAAAAACGCACTTTTCTGGGTTTAGGCAGACTTGATATTCTCTACATTTGTCAAAGATTTGTCTGAGTTCAGGAATATGAGTTTGCCTAACGTTGGAATGAGCACAAAGATCATCAACATAGACTTCTAAACTCTTCCTTAGGAACTCCTTAAACACATGGCACATCAGTCTCTGGAAGGTAGCTGGTGCGTTGGTAAGCCCAAATGGCATTACTCTAAAAGCAAAAATGCCCCATTCTGTGGCAAAGGCTGTCTTATGCTGATCCTCTGGAGCTATGGCTACTTGATTGTAGCCCGAAAATCCATCAAGGAAGCTGTACACTTCCTTGCCTGCCACTCTTTCTAAGAGATGTTCTGTGATGGGAAGCGGATAGTTATCTCGAATCGTGGCGGCATTAACCTTTTTCAAGTTAATGCACACACGCAGTTTGCCATTTTTCTTGGGCACCACTACGATAGGGGATACCCATTCAGTGTGCTCAATTTCATAGATAAATCCAGCTTCGACCAATCTATCTATCTCTTCCTTGATCTTAGCAGCATAGTTATCGTTATATGTATATGGCTTTTGCTTAGAGGGTTTAGCATCTGAGGTCATGGGAATGGTGTGTGAGCATATATCAGGGTCAACACCTTTCAAATCCTTGTAACTCCAAGCGAATACATCTCTGTATTCTCTTAGCAAGGCAATCAATTCGTGCTCTTCTTCTTCTGTCAGGTCATGGCCTATATACGTGCATCTCTCCTCTCCTTCTTCTAGGGCCACTACGATTTTCTTGGTAGTTTCTTTGTTATCATAGGCCTCTCCTGATTGTGCCTCTCGTTTAGGCATTCTTATCATGACTCTCCTGTCATCTATCTCATACTTCTTAAAATTTTCGGGGACCTCAAACAAGGATTCTTCCTCTTCAGGTGAGACTTCTTTCTTCTTTCGTTTCTTTCCTTCTTCCTTCGGGGTCATATGTGTTGCTAATCTTACATCATTTGTAACCTCTCCATACCTCTGGGGTTGAAATTCTACTTCATGGAAGTATTCTTCATCTGATGCAAATGGTGGGTCCATGATGATTGACTCTAGATCGGAGTCACTTGCATCCTCAAATGCATCAGAGCTAGGTTCGCATTCTTCTAGAACTGCCTCTCCCATGATTGGCTCTATGGAGAAGACTGAAATATCATAGCCATCCTCATCACAGTGAGGTGTCCATTGTTCTTCGTTGATGGCTACGTCCATTGTTGCTAAGATTTCTGCCCAACCATGAGGTTCAAATTCTTCGTCTGGAAAAACTACAGGTGCATAGGCTGGGTCTTGGATTGATCTATGGGTTTCTTTCGCACCTACCTCTCTGGCTTTCTCTCTCTTCTCTTCTTCTACTGCTACCTTGCACATCCATAAGTGAGTATCTTCATGCATCCATGAGGATCCAGACCCCATGGAATGCACTGATTCTGTATCATCTTTGGCTCTATGGATAGGATTCCATTGGATAGGAGGGACATCTCTATGAGAATAATCCTTGAGATTGACTTTGGTTGTAACACCTAAGTGCTGCAGGTACAAAGAATTGGTCCCCCAATCCTGTACCACTTGCAACTGTCGCATGAATGGTCTTCCTAAAATCATCTCATAAGCATGATTTTTGCTGAAGTCACATATAGCAAAGCTATGCTCAAACTCAACACCACAAGTGGTGAGAGTTACCCCTTCCAGCAATCCTAAGGGTCTCTCAATATGACCATCGGCCATCTGCAATTTCATTCTTGTTGGCCTGAGTGCCGGCTTGCCCCAACGCTTCCATAGGGAAGTAGTGGCAATTGCAACTCCTGCACCTGAGTCCAAAATTGCCTTAGTGGTGTAGTCCTGGTAGGTAATGGGAAGATAGGTGTTCCCTTCTTCACCTTCACACATATCTCCTATCTTATCCAAGGGAATTTCTGGCACTGTCCTATGGGATCCTACCCGGGAATGAGGTTTTGCAACTTCAGTTACTCGACTGGCTGCACATTTCCGCGCGTTTAGTCTATCCTCAGGCAGTTCTTCCAAAGTGCAATCGCGTTGCACCTTGGTGTTCGTTACTACCTCCGTGTTCCTTGGTATGACTGAGTCGTCGTTCCTTACCATGACTGTGGGTGCTCTCATACATGTGGACTTTGCTTCCCATGGGCCTGTGAAGTGGGGTAGCTCCTGTATGGAATTAGACTCAAAGTCCAATCTCTCATGAGACTGAGTACTCTCATGTTCCCCGTAAATGGATGGGATGTCTTGTGGGAATTGGTCGTGTGCATCGTCCACAAGTTCAAATGGAGGGGCGACCTCACTTTCGTTATCCCATTTATCTTCTTGAATCTCTCGTAGGAAGTCTGGTGCAAACCGATTCATAGAAGAAGAAGTGTCTGGCTCCGTAGAATTAGGCACATAAGCAACCTGGGAAGGAGGGCTTATTCTATCATTGGCTCTCTCCTCGTTCCCACAGATGGCTGGAGCACAAGCTTCTTGGAGAGGATTACTTATTCTATTACTCTTCCGAGCAGGCTCATATGCTCCCTGAGAAGGAATGTGGGTCACCTGTGGAGGTACATAAGCTTTCGGGGGAGGCTCATGTGACTTTTGGGGGGGAAGATAAGCTTCTTGAGGAGGCACATGGGCTTCCTGAAGAGGCTGGCTTATCCGTTCTCTTGTCCTTTCCTTTCTTTGAGGGGCAGGTTCCTTCTCTGATTGTGCAATTAACTTCTCTATTCTTTCCAGCAGTCCATCAAAGTGTAACTGCGTCTTAGCTGAACTAGAAATGTTAAATAGGCGGCTGGCCTCAAACATGGTCTGAGCCAATTCCACCATTTTGGCACAAATCTTAGTTCGTTCAAGCTCTAGCTCGGCTCTAGGGTAGCACTTTTCATGATCGGTTATGGTTGGCCCTTCTTGGATTCTGGCCTGATATGCTTTAAGCATCATATTAAGGTCCTCGGGAGTGGGGTCAGCTAGGACTGATCCTACTCTAGGGGGTGGTGGGATTTGATGAGGCGGTGGGGACGGTGGTGGGTCGGATGGAGATGGGAGTGGTGAGGGCGGGGTAATGTGAGAGGGAGTTGGAGCTGTGAGTTCAGTTATCCTCGCTTTGGTTTCTCTTATGCTTTCTTCAAGTTCGTTTATCTTTTTTGCCCATTGTCTTTTCATTCTTTCTCGACTATCTTTCCATGCTCTAGTCCTTTTCTTTGTTACGCTCTCGGTTTCACTAGCCTCTGGGCCCTTTTCCTGGCTTGTCTTTTGGTTTTGCTGCAATGCCTGAGCTCTAGTGACTACCTGCACTGGTGCAGTGGAAGTGACGCTTCCTGAGGAATCTACAACCAAACCAATCACATTGATAGGAGTGATTTTTGGCATATTATTGGGGTTCTTAGGGCAATCTCGTAAGAGATGTTCTTTTCCACAATCTTGGCAGAAGCCTTGGATAGTCACTGACTGATTTTGTGGAGGTGGAGGTAAGGGACAATCACGAATGAAGTGATCCCCCTGACATCGGTAGCATGGTCCTCTAGGAAAGGGTGGTCGTACCTGCCTAGGTTGAGGCCTAGGGTTGGGGTTTGCATACATGACGTTCGTGTAATCCGACTCCCAACTAGGTTCACTTGGTTCTTCACTATAGTATGACTCACCATGTTCTGGAGACTGCATGTAATAAGCTTGGGGACTATCGACATGTGTAGAATCAAAGCTATGGTCACTCGGGTCACTTTCTGAGATCAATGGGGTTACTGGTACTATGGCTCTATTCAGGTTTTCTTCTGCAACAGCATACTTCACTGGAATCACATTAGCGGGGTTGGGAGGCTGTTGAGCTAGTACCGGTAGAGGTCTCTGTTGGGCCTGATATGGTTGCTGATAGGTTTGTTGGGGTCTAGCATATTGTGGTGGTGGAGGGTACTGGTTCTGGTATCTGCCTTGTTGGTAGGGCTGAGGGTAGGGTTGCCTAACAGTCTGCTTGTTGTAAGGGCAATCTTGCGCAGTGTGGTTTGTGTACTTCCGTTCTATGGTGCAGTACTGGCTACTAGGGTTTACTTGGGGTTGAGCCATAATAGGGCAGACATTCGCCATGTGGTCGCCACCACAAGTATAGCATCTTTTCACAGGGGCAAACCTAGGAATTTGTTTGCTAGAGACGCCTAGTTTTTGTGCCACTTTCTCTGCAAGTTCCTCAATTGATGTGGATTGCGTGGAAGAGTGACTAGAAGCACTATCTGAATCTTTGTAGATTTTGGAAAGCTCTAGTTCCTCCCCTAGGTTATCTTCAATGTCAATGCACATGCGTACACACTCTTCTATAGTCCTAGGGTCCTTCAGATACACATAGGATCTCAATTTCGTACTCAGCAATCCATCAAGGAATAAGGCTACTTGTTTAGCAGATGTGGGTAGTTCCGAAATAGGGCACCTTTCAAGATATTGTCTAAATCTTCTTCCTGCAAGTCTCACAGTCTCTTGAGGGGTTTGCTTGAAGCTGTGAATCAATGAGGAGGTATTGTGTCTTATGCCGCTCTTAGAGAACTCTACAATGAATGCCTCTAGGAGTTGGTCTATGCTCCTGAACTGACGCTCATCTAATGGCTGAAACCATGTAAGTGCCGTGTTCCTAAGGGTTAGACCGAAGGCATTGTATTGCGTGAACAGATCTTCCACTTGTTCAGCTCTCAAAACTTGCTTGAACTCCGCCACATGATCATAGGGATCTCCTGTGCCATCAAAGTAATTCTTCATGGACTTAACTAGCTGGGTGGGTCGCAAGGTTCTTGCATGCTCTCTAGGTCTCGGCAGAGGGAATCCATCTACATTTCTCTGGTTCCTGTGGGCTCTATGCATCTCAGGAGGTTCTACCCTATTCGTCTCCATTCTCGTTCTTTCTCTGCCCACTGGGTTAGCAAAACTTACTTCTGGTCTATCTCTACTTCTGTCTCTTTGCGTACCATGAGCTTGAGAAGTTCCAGCCCCGGGGTGACCATAGGATACATTTGATCTTGGTTGGGGGAAAATAAATTCACCCTTCCAAGTGTAAGCATGCCTATCGTTTTCTGTCACCACAAAGATCCGTTCTGAAGCATGATCTAAATAGGTCACTCTGCCTGGGCTATCCGGATCCTTAAACTCATAGATCATGATATTTCCTATGTCTGTTGGCTGATTAGACTTATACCTCCAAAAGGCTTCATCAGTTTCTCGATTGAGGAGCAACTCTATGCTCTTGTTGTCTTGGGGGACCCATTCAGGCGTGATAATCCTAGTGAGAACTGATTTACCTCGAGGGGTTCTAGGTTCCGCACCCATGTTCCCTTGTTCCAGGTCACCTAAGTCCGCTTCCGAGATTACATTCCCAAAGTCATCGGTCCTATCAGGGTGACTAGTGACTACATATATAGTTCCTTCTTTGTCCAGGTATGCACCATTTTCAAACTTGACAGCTGGGTGCTCTAGTCCAATGGTTTGATCAGGGTTTTTAATCTGGACCACAGATCTTCCTAGGCCGTCTTCATAGATGCTAGCACCTAGACGGTTGGTCCTAAGATATTCCAGCTGTGTTTTGTAAGGGCCTTCTACCCTGTACAAATAAGGCACACCTGAACTTCCCGTAGGTCTCTCCATGCCTTGAGACATTTCTGACTCACTGGTCTCAGAGCTAGGGTAGTATGAGTGGTGGCTCAACTGCTGGGCCCAAGACCTTGCAGTGTGATTGACACTAGCCTCTGAAGACCTAAGGCTTTGTCTCTCTCGTGCTAGGTGTCGTCCTGATCTAAGGTTCATATGCCTAACTGATTAGCCCAATTTTTTTCAGAGTACAACCTCGTTGCCGATTAATTGGTACCAGTCACTTGATTCTTTTTAGTTAATTATTGTGTTTATGGTCTTGTCTGATATCACGTCGTCGGAATACTTGAGTGTTCTTCGTAATTTCAGGTTGATCGTTCCACGTTAGGTTCTTTTTCCCTTAGGTTATCGACAGTACAGTAACTAAGTTTTTAGCTTGAACTTGAGTTCCTTAATAATCTTCAACTTGATAACTGCCTATCGTCGCCCTGACTTACTCCTATCTCTACTCGTTCTTAGCTTGAGCTAGGAAATGACAGAGGGAGTTGAGAATAATCCAACCTTACTTGTTGATCCCTTGCTTTATGGTGCTCAAAAACCCGGTTCTCAAGCTTGCAAGGAAACCTTGCTTTGTACGCTCTCAGCTGCTCTCAATGGACCTATAAAAGACCCACGGTTAGCTCAATGCTTATATTCAAAGGACAAAACCAACCACTTCCTTCATGTAACATAAACACACAAGTGCATTCTGACTTTTAGGAAAATAATTCTAAAGACCCCTGACTTTGATCCCCCTGGGTATGGTCAACTTCAAAATACCCTACCTGAAAATCAACGCGTTATCTTTATAAAAAACAGTTGAGGGCGTATAGTATATGCTACGAGCTTTCCAACAAGCCCTAGAGCTCAAAAATTGGATCTCGTATGAAAAAGTTGTGACCGTTCAGGGTTCTAGGGTTACGACAGGGTTCAAATAGGATCACTGTGCAACAGGTTTTCCCCAAGTTGTTTTCCTAAGACTTCCCCATGTGCTCAAGAGTATAATATTTGTGACCAAAATTAGCCCAATTTTTCAATTAACAAACCTTAAAAATTTTGGCTAAAATTGGCTGTCAATCGCGATGGATAGGGCTGTCAATCGCGATGGATAGGGCTGTCAATCGCGATGGACACCCAGTCAATCGCGATGGACAGTCAGTCAATCGCGATGGACAGAGAATTCAGTCGGTCGCGATGGACACTCAATTCAATCAATCGCGATGGACAGGGACTTCAGTCAATCGCGATGGACACCCAGTCAATCGCGATGGACAGGGGGTTGAGTCAATCGCGATGGACAGGCAGTCTGTCGCGATGGACAGGGACTTCAGTCAATCGCGATGGACACCCAGTCGATCGCGATGGACAGAGGGTTCAGTCGGTCGCGATGGACAGGCAGTCTGTCGCGATGGACAGGGACTTCAGTCAATCGCGATGGACACCCAGTCGATCGCGATGGACAGAGGGTTCAGTCGGTCGCGATGGACAGGCAGTCTGTCGCGATGGACAGGCAGTCTGTCGCGATGGACAGGACTGTCAATCGCGATGGACAGAGCTGTCAATCGCGATGGACTGAAATTTTGCAAGATTTTCAAAAATTTCAGTGGGAATGTGGTGTGCAGGGTCTCTAGTCCACTGTGGTGCACTCAGATTTACCAACAAGTGAAAATTTCTGTCAATCGCGATGGACAGAAGGCGGCGACTGCGAGACAGTTTCGTCGAGTTCCGTACCTGCGCGGAAAGCTGGAGATGGTGATGTGACCTGTACCTGCAAGACAGCTCAGAAAACATGCAAAAAGCAGCACATGCAAATTCGCTCTCTTGCTCTCTCTCACAAGTGAAATGAGGGAAATGAGGTGGAGGTGGGGATATAGTCAAAAAACTGAAATTTTCGCGATGATGGATATGGAGGTGGTAGGTGGTGATGAAAGTAAAAGAAAATCTATGAGAGTGAAGAAAATACCTACAACTCCAACGCGTCAACTCTACGTCTTACCATCACACGCTCGTCCTCAAAGCTCGATCCCCGGCAACGGCGCCAAAATTTGGTGTAGCTCAATGATGAGTAGCACCTCCTTTAATGTCAATCCGGGAAGACGTGAGGATGGTATGAAGACCTCGAGAAAGTGGCGGCACAAGTGCGTGAGTGAGAAGCACACAAGCATGCACACACATACACACACACGCGCACACAAGGCAAGACAAAGAGTGAGAATCAATGGAGCTTTTTAGATTACTTTCAAAATGCTCTTACAAGTTCGTTTCAATTACAATCTAACCTCAAAAATGAGCTCTCTAGCTCTTTTTATAGTTTTTGACTAGCTTTTGGCCCTGTCCAGACCTAGTGTCCGGCCTAGTTAAAAATTAGGTTCCAGGGCCAATTTGAGGGCTCAAACGGAGTCTAAAAAATACGAAAATTGATATGTAGGTACTTCTAAGGCTCCTCAAGCTCAAGGACTCCTTGGCTTGCACAAAATGGAGCTACAAAAATATGAAATGGTATTTACAATGATTGTTAGTGATAAGAATCACTGTTAAAAGATGTAGATTGGAAAAATTGAAGGGCCTATCTGCCAGATTTGCGTCGACTGCTTTGTCTACTTACTCCTTCACCTTGTTCTGACTCTCTCCGTTGGCTTCCTTGTCTCGTCAATCCTTGGGTTCCCTGGCTTCCTTGTCTAGTCAGTCCTTGGGTGCCCATACTGCTCTCAACAATGTTAAATGGATTTTAATGCCTTGAGGTTTTTAATGTGTTTTGTGTTTTGATTTAGCAGGTGAAGAGTCATGAGGGAATGAACACGCAATGACTTATTCAAATAATTTTAGAGATATTTAGAAGATAGTATTTTTGGTTATTCCTGTAAAAATAATAGATTGCTTTAAAAAGCAACATTTTTGTAAAAATAGTAAATCATGATTTTGTAAATAAAGCGAAACCACACTTTTCAAAGTGTCACCCTCATGTATCTTCTGTTCAGGACATAATAAGAAATACCTATAGATACACATGCTTTGATAGATTCGTCCATCAAAGTATGTGGAGGGAGATTGTACCCAATCTGATGTCAAGTCTCTTGTCTCTATCTATTCTCTAAGTAATTTCGTGTGATTTCATTTCTGTAGTATCCTATGCATATCCTCTACATACGTGCATCTGTGGGATCCGAAGGGCAACATGTTCATAATGAAGAATGCGCCTTTACTACTATTTGCAGCTATGAATCATCTTTTCATGAGTAGTGTATGTCTTTAGTAGGCTGAGATGTTTATTTCTTTGATAGTGTGCAACCAAACATATTACCTCTCTAATAGGTCGCTTTTCTTTTCTACATTACTAGTAATACATTTTGTATTGTCTTGTGCTCCAAGCTTCTTCTTCTTCCTTGTGTTGCTCATGTGCTTCTCTAGACCTCAGACTCCAACAATACCCTAATGCAAAATTTTGATTGTATCTCAAAGTGTTGAATCAAAACACCCTCTCAAGGTTTGCTAAACTTGTAGCAGAATTTGAGGCGCTTCTACTTGAAAATCAAAAAATGTATATACATTTAGTACAAAAGGACAAAATTAAATGTACAGTCACTACAATAGTGTGTTCAAAGGCCAAAATGAGCTCATATCGAAACTTTGATACCACACTTTTGAATTTCTAATTGCCTAAAATATGCTCACAAATTTTCATACAACTTTGAGACAATGGATAAGGAAGATGTTAATGATGCTTAAAGTGATTCTTAATCACAATCGGATACAGTTGTGCCATATGCACAAAATAAACACACATAACTTTCAACTTGGTGCACAAAATCAAACAATCTTGGCAATGTTGCCTATTTCCCTTCAAATGGTACTACATACAGTGGAAAAATCTCAAAAACACATTGTACATAGGTTGTGTTGGAGAAACACTCACTAATTAGACATATATTTGAAGGTCAAATCTTAGGAAGAAAACCCCATGCCTATGTGAAGGGACAAATTCACAAATGTATCATATTTGTAAAGTTAGTTCACTTTAGTTCTAGAAGTTTTTTAAAATCACGAGAATACGAAAATCTATATAAGTTAGTTTGTATCAACTCACGCGGAGAGAGAGAGAGAAGAAGTAGGAGAAAGACTTCATTTTATACGACTGAGTATAGTCGGGCTTCTCTGAGTGAGAAAGCATCTGTAAAACTTCTGAGTTTTCATAGTTATTAGAAATAACTGAGTAAAGTTCTGTGTATGAGTCTCTCTTCATCATCTCCATGTTTGCCTACTGTGTGATGAATTCAAAAGTTCAAGTTTTCTGAACAATTCGATGCCTGGCATCGAATCTTGGCTGATAAGTCATTTCTTCATTCTCTGTGTGTTAACTATTGTTGAATCTTCTAAAAATATGAAGTTTGTGGAGCAACTCGATGCCTGGCATCGAGTTCCAGCATAAAATGGATGCTCGGCATCGACTTCTATCATATAAGTCATCTCCTTCATGTGTGTGTAAAATAGAGTGTTTCTGGTGCAGAAAAATAGCCAAAAAAAAGCCCAAAGTCGATGCCTGGCATCGATTTGGACTGAAATTCGATGCTAGGCATCGAATTTTTTATTTTTGGACATCAGGAATACTAAAACAGGCAAGATTTCCAGTTTTGAAAGGTCATACAGGGTCATCTTGTGAGGGCCATAACTTGAGTTCTAAAGCTCTGTTTGATGCATATGATAGCTTGTTGGAAAGCTCTACTCTTCTAGTTTTAGCCTATAAAGTTTCATGGAGAAAGCATACTTGAGCTAGGAGAAATTAGCAAAATACTGAAGGTATGTCATTTTGGTGACTAGGAATTTCTGTAGAAGCAAAGTTCTCACTTTAAGCTCTCATTTCTCAAAGTTTGGAGTGGCAATGAGTTAATGGTGACCATAGAGGTGTTCTAGTGTCACATTAATTCATTTCTTGTGGTGTTTTATACATCAACAAGTGGTATCAGAGCAGAAAGATTCTCGAGAGCAGAAGACGACAAAGGTACGAGAAGTTTTGTAAAGTTTTCCATTAAAGTTTGAAAGGTGAAGCATTTGAAGACACAAGGCATCAAAAGATTACTTTCGAAGTATCCTCATACACAAAGAACTTCAAAAGGTATTATCCTTTATCCTTTAAGCTCACAGGTTGCAGCAGAAGGAAAGAACTATGGCAGATCATATCTCCATTGACAAACTGGACAGAGATAATTACCCCGCATGGGTAATGAGAATGGAAGCCTTACTTATGAGTAAGGATCTCATGGTATATGTAACAGGTGAAGAAGAGAAGACAGTATTTGAAGATGAAAGCCGACCAAAGAAAGAAGAACTTGATGCTTTAAAGCATTGGCAGAAGAAGGATGCAAGTGCAAAAGCCTACATCTACAATACAATCTCAGATCATTTGCTACCACACATCAGAGGATTGGAATCATCAGAAGATATATGGAATGCATTGGAATATCATTTCGAAAGCACTACTAAAGCACGGAAAGCAAGTCTATGGTCAGAGTTTACAACATTCAAGAAGAAGCCAAGTCAAACCATTAGTGATTATGTCACTAAGATGAAGGATCTAGCAGATAGTCTTGGATCCATAGATGAAGATGTTGAAGATCACAGATTGATTGCTCAACTACTTGCAGGCTTGAGAGGCGATGAAAGGTGGAAACCTTTTGTCTTATCAACAGAACTTTCATTAAATCATTATGTTCCAGATTTGAACCAGTTGCTTGGTTTGATGCTCACATATGAGCAAGACTTGAAGGGAGATGGAGATAAAGGACAAAGTTCTGCAATGTACATGAAGAACAAGAAGAAAGGAGATAAAGGTAAAGCAAAGGATGAAGAAGAGTCAACTTCTCAAGTTTATTATGCAAGAGGTAAAGGCACTGGCAGAGGAAGAGCAAGAGGTTTTGGAAGAGGAAGAGGTAATCAAAATAACAACAAAAAGGCTTGCTGTATCAATTGAGTAATCATTTGGCTCATGACTGTTGGCACAACCAACAAGGATCAAACCAGAATCAAAACAACAATAGCAGAGGTCGAGGTGGAAGATATCAAAGTAATTTTCAAAGAGGTAGACAAAGTCAAAGAGGAGGCTATGGTAGAGGTGGAGGAAGAAGTTGGGGACAGAATCAATCCTACAACACCACCTACTACAACTATGCAAATGACACACAGAATGAAAGTCATACATCATTGATGATGAATTCAATCAGCACATCAGACAAAGAAGATCTAAAGGTATTTTACATTGACTCTGGATGTTCTAATCATTTGTCAGGAAACATAGAATTGATGTCAGATTTGGAAAAAGGCATTTCTAGTCACACAGTTCAAACTGGTGATAATACAAGACATAGTGTACATTCAATTGGAAAAGTGAAATGCAAGAGTGGAGCAGATTTGCTAACCAATGTTTTGTATGTTCCTACAATACCTAAAAACTTGATTAGTGTGGGACAGATAGTTGAAAAAGGTTTTCAAGTCAGGTTTACAAATGAAGGAGTATTTGTGGAAGATCCAGAGAATGGATATAAACAGATTGTCTCTGGTAAGAAAGAAGGTAGACTCTTTACTTTAAGAGTGCAAGGAAACATTGGTCAAGCTTTGCTCACACATGGTGAAGGAGTGATTACAGAACTTGATCTCTGGCATAAGAGATTAGGTCACTTTAATGAAAGAGGAATTAAAGCTATGGTTGCTAATCAGTCTGTACTAGGATTACCAAATGTGCAAAGTCAACATATGGTTTATAAATGTGAAGCATGTCAAATGGGTAAAGCACACAAGTTACCATTTCAAAAGAAAGGATTCAAACATGATGGAGTACTTGAGCTCATTCATACAGATGTATGGGGACCAACAAAAGAAGGATCTATCAGTGGCTCAAGGTATTATGTTCTTTTTATTGATGATGCTACAAGATGGATAACATTATATGTTTTGAAGGAAAGATCAGAAGTTTTTGGAGCTTTCAAGCATTTTCATGCATATGCAGAGAGAGTCACAGGTCAAAAGCTTAAGAGACTGAGGTCTGATGGAGGGGGAGAATACTTTTCCCAAGAGTTCAATGATTATCTTTGGAATGCAGGTATTAAGAGAGAAATAACTTGCAGGTATACACCACAACAAAATGGTGTAGCAGAAAGAAGGAACAGGACTTTGGTTGAGTTTGCTAGAGCTATGCTAAAGGAGAAGAACTGTCCAAATTATCTTTGGGCTGAGGCTGTAAATACAGCTACATATCTTGTGAATAGATTACCATGTGCAGCTCTGAATGGAATGACTCCATATGAAGCTTGGTGGGGTAAGAAACCAACACTAGATCATTGTAGAGTGTTTGGATCAATTGCATATGCTTATGTGCCATCACAACTTAGGCATAAACTTGAACCAAAGGCAGAAAAATATGTGTTCATTGGTTATGATGAAAAGCAGATGGGTTACAGATTGTGGAATCCTCTAACCAAACAATTTATTGTTTCTAGAGATGTTACATTTGATGAACAGAAAAGTTGGTATGCAGATCAAAGTCATACAGCTGAAGAATTTGAAGAAGAGGTAAGAAGATGTGAGAAGGGAAAATCAATTGTGCAGGTGAATAGAGATGAAGACTATATGCAAGCAAGTACATCCAGAAGTGGATTAACAAGAATGAATGAAGAAGCTCCTATATTTGATGAAGAGGTGTATCCAGAAACTTATGAAGAATGTGAACCAAGAAGGTCAAGCAGGACAAGGAGACAACCAGAAAGGTATTCTTATGATACTTCTTACATAACTCAGAAGAACTATGCATATATGGTCAAAGATGATGAAGAACCTCAGAACTATGATGAAGCTAAAGGTAAAAAGCAATGGGAAGAAGCAATGAAGGAAGAGTTCAATGCACTGGAGGAGAACAAGACATGGGAACTTGTTCTTAAACCAAATGGTAAGAAAGTAATTGGAAATAAATGGGTTTATAAAGTGAAGAAGCTTGCAGATGGAAGTATAGCCAGATACAAAGCTAGATTGGTGGTGAAAGGCTATGCCCAGACCTATGGCATAGATTATGATGAGACATTCAGTCCTGTAGCTAAGATGTCAACTATAAGGACAATCATTGCTATTGCAGCTTCAAAAGGATGGACCCTAAGTCAATTGGATATAAAAAATGCATTCTTGAATGGATACATATCAGATGAGGTATACATGGAACAACCTCAAGGGTTTATAGATTCCAGGTATCCAAATTTTGTTTGCAGGTTGAGAAGAGCATTGTATGGATTGAAGCAAGCTCCAAGAGCTTGGAACTATAGACTGGTGAAGTATCTCAATGATCTTGGATATCAAAGTTCAAAAGCAGATTCAAGTCTACTTATCAAAAGAACAGAGGAAGGTACAATCTACATTTGTATTTATGTAGATGACATTATAATCACATGTACTTCAGATGAAGGAATCAAGGAGGTAAAGAGATTACTTGAGAAAGAGTTTAAGATCAGTGACCTAGGAAAGTTATCATACTTTCTTGGAATGGAAGTTACTTATACAGATCATGGCATATATGTGTCACAAGAAAGGTATCTTCTGAACTTGTTGAAGAAGTTTGATATGGAAAATTGCAGAGAAGCTTCAACTCCACTTGAAGTTAATCACAAACTCAGTAAATATGATGGTGCAGAATACAAAGATATGAGGAAGTATCAATCTCCTGTGGGTAGTTTGATTTATGCTACACTAACAAGACCTGATCTTAGTTATGCAGTGGGAGTTTTGTCACAATTCATGCATTGTCCAAAGGACCCACATTGGATTGCAAGTCAAAGAGTTCTCAGATATATCAAAGGAACTATAAAGGAAGGATTATATTATCCTTTTACATCAGATTTGAAGTTGAGAGCCTATAGTGACTCAGACTGGGCAGGTAACCAAGATGACAGAAGATCAACTCATGGTTACATGATATATATTGGTGATAAGCTTGTAAGTTGGTGTTCAAAGAAACAACATACAGTAGCATTATCATCAACTGAAGCAGAGTACAAAGGACTTGTGGAAGCAGCTAAGGAAGTCATATGGATGCAGACATTGTTCAAGAGCTTAGGCATTGATCAAGGTACACCTACAATACATGGAGATAATATGAGTTCACTTTATCTTGCAGCAAATCCAGTATTTCATGCAAGAACAAAGCACATAGAGATACAGTATCATTTTCTCAGAGAAAAGGTAATGGAGAAGGAGATTGAAGTGGAATACATTTCTACTAAAGATCAATTAGCAGACATAATGACAAAGAGCTTGGATGGTGTGAAGACCAGCAGATTCAAAAGCATGGCAGGAGTAAAAGAAAAGAAGATGATATGAAGAAACAGGGAATGTCAATTAGTGATTGAGGGGGAGCTGTTGGAGAAACACTCACTAATTAGACATATATTTGAAGGTCAAATCTTAGGAAGAAAACCCCATGCCTATGTGAAGGGACAAATTCACAAATGTATCATATTTGTAAAGTTAGTTCACTTTAGTTCTAGAAGTTTTTTAAAATCACGAGAATACGAAAATCTATATAAGTTAGTTTGTATCAACTCACGCGGAGAGAGAGAGAGAGAAGAAGTAGGAGAAAGACTCATTTTATACGACTGAGTATAGTCGGGCTTCTCTGAGTGAGAAAGCATCTGTAAAACTTCTGAGTTTTCATAGTTATTAGAAAGAACTGAGTAAAGTTCTGTGTATGAGTCTCTCTTCATCATCTCCATGTTTGCCTACTGTGTGATGAATTCAAAAGTTCAAGTTTTCTGAACAATTCGATGCCTGACATCGAATCTTGGCTGATAAGTCATTTTTTCATTCTCTGTGTGTTAAATGTTGTTGAATCTTCTAAAAATATGAAGTTTGTGGAGCAACTCGATGCCTGGCATCGAGTTCCAGCATAAAATGGATGCTCGGCATCGACTTCTATCATATAAGTCATCTTCTTTATGTGTGTGTAAAATAGAGTGTTTCTGGTGCAGAAAAATAGCCAAAAAAAAGCCCAAAGTCGATGCCTGGCATCGACTTGGACTGAAATTCGATGCTAGGCATCGAATTTTTTATTTTTGGACATCAGGAATACTAAAACAGGCAAGATTTCCAGTTTTGGAAGGTCATACAGGGTCATCTTGTGAGGGCCATAACTTGAGTTCTAGAGCTCCGTTTGATGCATATCATAGCTTGTTGGAAAGCTCTACTCTTCTAGTTTTAGCCTATAAAGTTTCATGGAGAAAGCATACTTGAGCTAGGAGAAATTAGTAAAATACTGAAGGTATGTCATTTTGGTGACTAGGAATTTCTGTAGAAGCAAAGTTCTCACTTTAAGCTCTCATTTCTCAAAGTTTGGAGTGGCAATGAGTTAATGGTGACCATAGAGGTGTTCTAGTGTCACATTAATTCATTTCTTGTGGTGTTTTATACATCAATAGGTTGAAATGGTAAAATGTAAAAGGATTATGTCATAAGAACTCTTCTTTGATGGGTTTTGAATTTTGAACTACCTATGATTTACCTACAAGTGGTCAAAATCCCTTTAGTACCAATACCAATACATGATCTTTGTGGAAGAGCAAAAACATAATAAAATTATAGATCAAGGTAAATGAGGATTGGAAATGGGTAGCCAAGATTAGAAAAAACAACTTGATCTATCTTCCCATCATTGGATACCTTTTCTTCTCTTGACCAAAGATCCACATGGTGTGGCAAGATCATGTGGGGCTTTTGAAGCTCAAAAAGCAAGTTAATTGCACACAAGCAATACTAGGCAAAGTGATTGGTTGCTCCCCTATCTTATGGAACACCATCAGAGGGGAAGCTCCATGGAAGATATGTAAAGAAAGATGTGCGGCCAATTTTGACATAGATCCAAAAGAATGGTCGATCGTTAAGTTCCTAGCCCTTCTGGAAGAATAATATGTAAGTGTAAGAAATCCCCTCCCCTGAAACACCATAGGATCTTCATTGTGGAATATAGAATGTTGAAAAGTAAATGCATAGCTCATGGTGGTGATGAAAGCACCATTGGCCTTCTTTTTATCATGATATAAGCCCATTCTATTCCCCATGTGGCTTGTTCTTAAGCTTTTCCACTATTGTTCTTGGTTCAATCCTTCTCTTGCATTGTGGGATATGGCGGATCCCATGGGTGCTTTCCTCATTCACTGTATTATTGAGTTTTTTTATTAGTTAAAGCATGGGAGATCAGCCCTTGGCTGGAATTCCTTTTGAAGAAAAAAAACATCATAGAAACCAAAATGTGTTTAATCTATGGATGATACAACCAGTATAATTTTCTCTTAGAAGTGCCACCAAAAATACATTTTACTATTTATCATCTTGTTTTTTGCATTGTTTTTTAGGTACTAATGCATACTAATGCATATTGATGAACAACATATGGCTGGCAACCATGTCAAACCTCATATGTAGTAATCGATTGCAGTGTTATGGTGGGATACCTATTTAGTACATATGGTGCACACATAACAGTGTAAATCCAGAAGCTATATGCTAAAGCCTAGCATTTGACCATAGACCTTGCCATTTCCATGAGAGACATGTTATTTCTTTCATCGTCTCCATTTTGTTGAGGTGTATACAACACTATACATTAATGTTTTATCCCATGCTCAACCAAAAAGGCATTAAAATCAAAAGTCACATATTCGCTCCCTTGATCATAATCGAGGGTGTGGAGTTTGCATGCTCACAGATATTGAGCCATAATTAAGAACCATTTGAAGCACATAAGCATTTCGGCCTTGATTTCAATGGATAGACCCATGCATGCTTCGAGAAATAATCAATAGAAGTCACAAAGCACATGTAGTTCCCAAATGAAGGTGTCTGCATAGGACCACAAACTTCACTATGAACAATGTGTAATTTACGAGCAACTTGAACTGAACTATCCTTTGGGAAGGAGGAATGCTGCATTTTGCCAAACATACAACATTCACAAATATGTTTACAAGGGACCTCAACTTTGGGAAAAGAGGACACCATTTCATATTTCTACAGGCAAATCAAGCTAGCTAAAATTCACATGACAAAAGTGTGCATGCTAAAGATTTGCATCTTAGATAGATTGAGAATCTTGAGTTGCACATGTTGAATCATTCATAGAGTTTGCATAGTCTATGAGCTTATATAGCCCATGGCATAAAATGCCAAGATCAATAATAACATTACCATTCACAAGATCATGAACTCAACATTTGGCATCAATAAATTTGACAACCAAGCCAATACAGGATAATGTTGAAATAAAAAAATAGGTCTTTCTCAATCCCTAGTGCATATAAAGAATCTCAAAATGTGAAAAAAGTAACACCAAGAATAATCAAAATGATCTTACAAACTCCCATTATAGGTAAGAGGATTTGTTAGCACATATAATAGTATTTCTTGTAGGAGCAGGCTCAAGTGAACAAAAGAAACTATGGTATGAGGTAATTTTTTTGGTTGCCCCACTATCAAAGTACCAAACACTTGTTTGGTTGTCCTTTTGTACCAAAGATATATACATGTTTTAGTTCGCAATTACAAGTGCCTCAAAGTTTGCTATAAGTTTAGTAGAGCCCAATAGGGTATTTTTTATCAACTTTCTAAGATAGTCATTTTTCTACATTGGGGTATCTATTCACTAGCCATGGCTAAAAGCAATGATGTATTCTGTATGATGGCTATTGGTGGATGGTACTAATTATCGATTGTGGGCATATATGATGCATCACGTACTAGTAGAAAAAGGGTTGTGGAATATTGTACAAGGTCTTGAAAAACATCCTACTACACCTTCAAATACACTTATTGAAGGTGATGTAGATGGTGTTGAAGATGATGATCTTCAATATCTCAGTTGTGTTGTCCATGCCATTATCCCTCACATTCACTCTTGCAACATAGCAAAGGAATCTTAGCGTACACTTACAACTTTATATGAAGGAAGGAATGAGGCTTGTATTGCTTACCTGTAAAAACATTTTGAGAGTGAGAATATGAATGGAGATTCTTTGAGAGTTTTTTGACAAAGATCAAAGATTTGAAGGAGCACTCAATTTTTGTAGATGAATTTATGTAGATATTTGATTTATGTAGATTATTCTTAATGGTCTTCGAGATTCATATCAGAGTTCTGCTTCTACTCTTCAATTGATTCTGAATGGGGATCCAAATAACTTAACATTTGAGGAGTGATTCTTTGTTTTGTTGCACGAACATTAGTCTAGGAACAACAGGTGAATTATGTGCGTTGCAAATGAAGCTTTTTTAGCTACTCAAAACGGCAAAGGTAAATGGAGCTTATCTACCAGTAAGGAGAAATCTGCTAATGCTACATAGTCAAAGAAGGAAGACAAAGATGAAAAGAAATGAAAAACCTAAACTAGTTGCAAAAGAGGCAAAGAAGAAAGAGGTTGAAATAGTGATTGCTGAGGTCTCTACACTTGAAAATAGAGCCTGCTAATCTTGTTCATAATGAAGAATGGGCATTTACTACTATTTGCAGCTATGGATCATCTTCTCATGAGTAGTATATGTCTATTGCAGGCTCATATGTTTATTTCTTTGATAGTGGTGCAACCAAACATATTACCTCTCTAATAGGTCGCTTTTCTTTTGTACACTACTAGTAATACAGTTTGTATTTTCTTGTGTTCCAAGCTTCTTCTTCTTCTTCTTCTTCTTCTTCTTCTTCTTCCTTGCGTTGTTAATGTGCTTTTGTAGACCTCCAACTCCAACAATACCCTAATGCAGAAAATTGACTGTATCTCAAAGTGTCAAATAGAAACACCCTCTCAAGGCTTGTTAAACTTGTAGTAGAATTTGAGGTGCTTCTACTTGAAAATCAAAACATGTATATACTTTTAGCACAAAAGGACAAAATTAAATGTACAATCACTGCAATAGTGTGTTTGGAGGCCAAAATGAGCTCATCAAAATTTTGAGACCACACCTTTGAACTTCTAATCGCCTAAAATATGCTCACAAATTTTCATATGGCTTTGAGACTATGATCGATGGGGTGTTGTTGACACCCTCGATGAAATGGCGACCTGATTTGATACCAACTGTTGGAGTCTGACATTTTTGGAATCACACAAATAACACAAGGAAGAACAAGAAGAAGCTTGGAGCACAATACAATATAGAATGTATTACTAAGTGAATGTAAAGAGATGCCTTGTCAGGGTCATACGCGTATAAAAAAGCCAAGGACAAAAAACATCCTAAAGAGCCAAAAAGGTGCCCCAATTATCCTAAATCTGTTCACGCACCACTATCCAGATATATCAACAACATTTTCCGTAGATCCAATTTCATTCATTTTCTTTCTAAAGAACTACTTTCAAAGGTGACAATTTGATAATAATTGCTTGTTTGATCCTTAGCATAATAATTTCCTTTACAAAATAGAATATGGGCGATAAAGGGATTGTTTAAATAAAAAAAATCTATATATACAACACACCTAACATTGAGATACATGCACAAAAAAACGAACATAACATTTAGCTGGATGCCAAAAATGGTCCATCTCATTGTGGAAGAGTAAGATGACACTTTAATATCATTGATGCTTAAAGTGATTGATTAACTTTAATCAACCTGTTAATCACAATCGGATACAGCTGTGACATTTGCACAAATAACACACATAACTTTCCCCTTGGTGCACAAAATCAAACAATCTTGGCAATGTTTCCTATTTCCCTTTGAATGGTACTACATACTAGGCAAAAATCTTAGAAACACATTTTGTATAGGATGAAATGGAAAAATGTAAAAGGAATATGTCATAAGAACTCTTCTTTGATGGTTTTTGTAGTCTGAACTAGCTATGATTTACATATACGTGGTCAAAATCACCAATACATGATGAAACATACATGGCCACAATAGGTAGGTGAAGCCACCCAAGATAACGTAAGAAAACAACATACAAATACATAATTATTATTGGGAGTGGCATATGAGTAGATGAAATAGGATCATTTTCTAAAACATGCATGCAATTTGTGGTACTCGAAAATTACTTTACTCCGTTAGTCAGATGCTCCAAATATATATATATATATATATATATATATATATATATATATATATATATATATATATATATATATATATATATATATATATATATATATATATATATATATATATATATATATATATATATATATATATATATATATATATATATATATATATGTATGAAGCAATCCTGCAAATCAACTCCAACAAGTGGCATCAGAGCTAGAATACGTTTTATAGTGGCGCCCCTCTTGAACAAATGTTTTATAGTGGCATCCCTCTTGTATGTAAACCATAGCTCGATTGGAGTTGATATGGTGAGGAAAGTGTGTCCAAAAACATTGAAGGGTATTTCTATGTGTGTATGACTGCATGCACGTGTACAAACATCCAAAAAAACGTAAGAAAAATCCCATTATCAATTTGAAGTATGTGTATGTGTGTGTGTGTGTATATAGACAAATAGATAGATACTTAGATAGATAGATAGATAAATAGATAGATAGATAGATAGATAGATAGATAGATAGATAGATAGATAGATAGATAGATAGATAGATAGATAGATAGATAGATTGCTAGATAGATAGATTGCTAGATAGATAGATAGATAGATAGATAGATAGATAGATAGATAGATAGATAGATAGATAGATAGATAGATAGATAGATAGATAGATAGATAGATAGAT
>CM035433.1:51450428-51492928 GCA_020310875.1 Ceratopteris richardii | reverse complement strand
TGTTCAGAATCCATTTTCTATGTATATCACAAGAGATTCCATGCCAAGTTTCGAGGACACATGATGAGAGAGGAAGGACCGTATTGTGGTAGAGCATGATAAGATTCTGTAGACCCACCTCAAAATCACCAAAATAAAAGTCCTTGATGTTTGCTTTCAGATTATTTGATCCTTTCCTTGTGGAATCCTAGTTGTTTTTGAAAAAGAAAGCACGAGGGATAAAGGGATTGTCTGGATAGCAGTGAAGAGAGCGTGCACTTGTGCATCTATTGCATCGCATTAGAGTTTCTCTACAATGGTTGCAAGGTGATTATGGTGCACGTGACATAGTTGGAACATGAGATGCAAAACAGTCGAAGCCCACGACACCGCTTGCATGAGCTGGAATAGATAGATAGATAGATAGATAGATAGATAGATAGATAGATAGATAGATAGATAGATAGATAGATAGATAGATAGATAGATAGATAGATAGATAGATAGATAGATAGATAGATAGATAGATAGATAGATAGATAGATAGATAGATAGATAGATAGATAGATAGATAGATAGATAGATAGATAGATAAATAGATAGATAGATGGATGGATAGATAGATAGATAGATAGATAGATAGATAGATAGATAGATAGATAGATAGATAGATAGATAGATAGATAGATAGATAGATAGATAGATAGATAGATAGATAGATAGATAGATAGATAGAGAGATAGACAAATAGATAGATAGATAAATAGATAGATAGATAGATAGATAGATAGATAGATAGATAGATAGATAGATAGATAGATAGATAGATAGATAGATAGATAGATAGATAGATAGATAGATAGATAGATAGATAGATAGATAGATAAATAGATAGATAGATAGATAGATAGATAGATAGATAGATAGATAGATAGATAGATAGGTAGATGCATAGATAAATAAATGGATAGATAGATCGATAGATAGATAGATAGATAGATAGATTGATAGATAGATATTTCTATGTGTGTGTTGCTGTGTGCACGTGTAGGGACGTCCAAAAAAAAGGTAATAGAAATCACACCAGCGATGTGAAGTATGGTTTCGTTCTATAGGCGTCCGTTTTTGGACGTGTGAATACATTAGCATGTAGAACGATCAATTATGCATGTTCTGATATGCGACAAAGAGGGGTCTCTGCGACGCATGTGGAGATATCGTTGTCTTTTGTGTGGATACATGATTAGAGATGTTACAACTTAAATGATGTTCAGAGTCCATTTTCTACGTATATCACAAGAGATTCCATGCCAAGTTTCGAGGACACATGATGAGAGAGGAAGGACCCTATTGTGGTAGAGCATGATAAGATTCTTTAGACCCACCTCGAAATCACCAAAAGAAGTCCTTGATATTTGCATTCAGATTATTTGATCCTTGCCTTGTGGAATCCTAGTTGTTTTCAAAAAACAAAGCATGAGGGATAAAGGGATTGTCTGGATAGCCATGAAGAGAGCGTGCGCTTTGTGCATGTATTGCATCCCATCAAAGTTTCTTGAAGACATTCACTCAACCTCTTGAAGGCATTCACTCAACGTCTGTAGCCTCTTTACGTAGACTAACGTTCTTAAGGTTCCGTTTGTTAGTCCATCGAAGAATAATGAGATCATTTTTTGCTGCGTGGGTCTTTCTGCCACTAGGCGTCTATCCACATATTGATTGAATCTTCGTGCAGTTGTTTTCACAGTTTCATTTGGGCTCTGTTTGAAACTATGGATTAAAGATGAAGAGTTGTTTAACCCCTCTCTTAGTGAATTCCCCTATGAATTCTTGAAAGAATTGCTCAATATCTCCAAATTGATTGGGATCTAATGGCTGAAACCATGTTAGAGCCGTTACTGTGAGAGTGAATCCAAATGACTCATACTGCACAAAGAAGTCATCCACTTGTTCAGCTCTTAGAACTTGTTTAAATTAAGCAATGTGGTCGTAAGGTTCTCCCAATCCATCGTAATGATTTCGCATGCATTTGGCCACCTGAATAGGTCTTAATCTTCTCATGGGCTCTGGCTGTCTAGGTATTACAGGGACTGCTAGTCTAATTGGGGATATTCGAGGTTGCACTCCTAGTGGCGGTCTTGGTCTTACTGGTGGTCGGTGCTGGTTGCCAATCCACGGTGTGTCTGACTGTGTGCTTGCATTCCAGGCATTGTAAATTGTACATGTGTTCTGTTTGGAACACTCTAATGGCTTGTTTGTCCCGACATAGTATGTTCCGACTCATGTTGCATCCCAAAAGGATTCTGAGCTGTAGTTGCCTGCTCTCACTGGGGAAATACAGGCAAGCCCATATACTTCAGTCGAGCTCTATCTAAGGTATCGACAAGCCAATACCTTCTTTGGTTCTTGTCTAGGTATGTTACTCTAGACTCGTCTTCAGGATCTTTTAACTCGTAAAATGTCATCGTGCTTTCTTCCCATCCTTGTGTAGGTGAGTCAGTTTGTAGTAGTAAATCTACTCCATGGATCAAATAGACCTCCAATAAGTAGTCATCTTGAGGTATCAAATCCCCTCTCAAGACTCGTGTCACTACTGACTTGCGTCTGGGAGTAATTACCAAATTTCTAGGGTCTGGTCTTCCTGAATGTTCTTGTCCTTCAAATTCTTCTCTCTCATTGATCAATTCTGGGTGTTCTGTCACCACATAGATGTGAACCAACTTATCCATATACACCCCTCCTTCATACTTGACAGCTGGTCTGGACACAATTGTGGCATTGGTGGAGGTTATCATCCTAGCAACTGATCTATTTAACCCATCCAGGAAGATAGGAATCTCCTGGGCATTAGTAGACACATATTGCAAGGAGGTGCGGTACTCCCCTTCTATCGTAGACATGAAGTTTCTCCTGGGAACATGACCTTGCATGTCTTCTGAAGCCATGTGTATCTCCTCCTCCGAATCACTAGAGGTGTCAGAATAGGTAGAGCAGTGAATGATCTGAGCGGTACTTCCTACCGATGATATGACACTTCTCCGGCTACTTAGAACCCTTCTAGACCTCAAGTTCATACACCCTCCTGGGGCTTTCTTGGGCTACAATTCTCTCCCTAATTGGCTCCTCAAATGCCTCAATTTTACCCTTGAAAATGCTCAACGTGTTTTGGACGATACCACTTTGGCGATGCTGCACTAGGTGATACCAGGTTGTCGGCGATACGATACCACTACCGATCGTGATACGATCTCGGGTACTCAACGATACGATACCAGAGGACTAGACGATACGATACTGCTTTTCACAGGATACGATATCAGTGCTATAGGCGATATGATAGTATGGGCTTCAGGTGACACGATACCACCCAAAGACACGATACAATACTACTGTAGAGCACGATACGATACTGGAAATCCTAACGATACGATACCATTGCAGCTAGCAATACGATACCACGGAACAACACAATACGATCCCAAAATTCTTCATGATACGATACCAAGAATGCTCACGATACGATATCGGTGCTCTGTCGCGATACGATACCATAGCAATGAACGATACGATACTCAAGCCCTCGCGATACGATACTCCCTAAACACACGATACAATACCACGCGGGGTAACGATAGATACTGGATTTGTAAGCGATACGATACCGCTCGATCAATGATATGATACCGTGACCGGGGCGATACGATACGAAGTGGACCGCAATACGATACCACTGACAGATCACAATTGCGATACCAACTTGATGATACGATACCAAAAATGGTATCGCGATACCTCAAGTGGTAAGCGGTGATACGATACTTCGGTGAGTATCGCGATACAAGGGAATTTTGGTATCACGATACCAAAACTCAACCGATCGTGATACTCCAGCCAAAATAGCTCCCAATGCAAAGATTTTTTCACCCCCTGGCTTCTCTCTCACTCCTCTTCACTCCTAACCCTCTTTCTCACTCAAGCAACTTCTCAAATCACTCTGTCCCACCTCGCGATACCGGATACGCTTTTAATCACGTGTTAATGCACTTCTACAGTGTTTTTGATATTGAAATCTTGATGTAGCCTACCTTGGTGATACCCAACTTGAGCCTTGAGTTCCCTAGGTAGGTTGAAGGCTTGGTTAGCGCGATACCACAAGGGCAATACTGATCGCTGATTGTAGACGATACCACTCTCTGAGCAAATGGGAAATGAACTACAAATTTTTGGTTTTTATAGTTTCTGGTGACTGAGGCCTATCCTACACTATCTTGGTAATTTTTTGGGATTTTCTTGTTACTTTTCCACTTACTTCTACTCCAATTCTCTTCCTAACCTAACCCTAACTCTTTCTTCTCTCCCTCTCTTCTAACCCTAAACCTAAAAACTAATTACACACACCTCCGGGATGTGAAGTAACAAGTGCTGAAGTGTCTGACTACTTGCCATTGAACGAATTCACCTCTACAAGTACAATTTCTTCACTCCACAGCTATAACCATCACGAAGGCACCTTGGTTGGGCATTTCCCCAACAACGGTGCCAAAAACGTGTGTACCTAAGTCACGAAGTCTTAGGGACTTGTGCCAAAGAGACTAAATCTCGTTTGCCACACAAGTGCATATAGTGGTGGATTGACACAGACTAAGCTACCTCTCCAACTCACTTAACCTCTGAAAGTGTCTACCGCAATACCACTTACAACAGTAATTACAAATTCGAATGTTTCTCCCAGCTCCGAACTCCGAATATGGCCAAATAGAGGGTTCCTTTTGAAACTCTTGATGAGACGCATCTATTCGTCATATTTTCACTCAAATCTAACAACCGCTCTTCAAGTTATGACCAAAACAGTGAATGGCACGAAACACAGATACTCACTCCACAACTCCTACTTGCTCACACACACACTACAGTAGCTCAAAAGTGATGGGAAGGGGTAGATAATAGTCCTGCACACACATTCCAAACTTCACACACACACAATTTATCATAGAGAAGATAAAAATCTACAAGAAAGAAGCAAATTCGAAATTCTGAAGCTCTCCTTCTTCACAATGGCAAAAAGTGTTTACAAAGAGTCACAAAGTGACTTATATACATGTGCCCTAAAAATGGTCCTTTCACACAAGTGACCGGCACTTTACTGACTAATCTCTATTCTCCTACTATTTTGCAAGAAATATATTACAAATGATTTGGGATTATGCATCTAGAGGATTCTTCTAGTGCGTTTACATATCTTTGAGGGAATTTTCTAAGATTTTGGAGAAGAAAAATATGCCCATTAATTTGAAAATTTCGGGGCTTCCCTTTTGTGCCTCTTTGCTCTGCAACAGATAGGTAGATAGATAGATAGATAGATTGCTAGAGAGAGAGAAAAAAGGTAATAGAAATCACACCAGTGATGTGAAGTATGCTTTCGTTCTATAGGTGTCTGTTTTTGGACGTGTGAATACATTAGCATGTAGAACGTTCAATTATGCATGTTTTGATATGCGACAAAGAGGGGTGTCTGTAACACATGTGGAGATATCATTGTCTTTGTGTGGATACATGATTAGAGATGGTACAACTTAAATGATGTTCAGAATCCATTTTCTACGTATATCACAAGAGATTCCATGCCAAGTTTCGAGGACACATGATGAGAGAGGAAGGACTGTATTGTGGTAGAGCATGATAAGATTCTTTAGACCCACCTCGAAATCACCAAAAGAAGTCCTTGATGTTTGCGTTCAGATTATTTGATCCTTGCCTTGTGGAATCCTAGTTGTTTTCGAAAAACAAAGCACGAGGGATAAAGGGATTGTCTGGATAGCAGTGAAGAGAGCGTGCGCTTTGTGCATCTATTGCATCCCATCATAGTTTCTCTACATTGGTTGCGAGGTGATTATGGTGCACATGACATAGTTGGAACATGAGATGCAAAACAGTCGGAGCCCACGACACCGCTTGCATGAGCTAGAATTGTGTTATTTGTAGATACAATGGGAAATATCTTGGACATCTTGAATGGCGTTCAATAATCCTTTGGCTACCAACGTGCGGTGCATTTGAAGTATGCTAAATAGGTATATAGATAGATAGATATATAGGTATATAGGTGGTATATAGATAGATAGATAAATAGATATATAGATAGATAGATAGATAGATAAATTGATAGAGAGGGAGATAGGTAGATAAATAAAAAGATAGATAGATAGATAGATAGATAGATGACTAGATAGATAGATAGATAGATAGAGAGATAGATAGATAGATAGATAGATAGATAGAGAGATAGATAGAGAGATAGATAGATAGATAGATAGATAGATAGATAGATAGATAGATAGATAGATAGTGGCATCAGAGCTAGAATAAGTTTTATAGTGGCGCCCCTCTTGTACAACTGTTATATGTAAACCATAGCTAGTTTGGAGTCGATATGGTGAGGAAAGTGTGTCCAAAAGGGGGGGCTACTACATTAAGAAAAATCACACCAACCATTTGAAGTATGCTAAATAGGTATACAGATAGATATATATATATATATAGGTATATAGGTGGTATATAGATAGATAGATAAATAGATATATAGATAGATAGATAGATAGATAAATTGATAGAGAGGGAGATAGGTAGATAAATAAAAAGATAGATAGATAGATAGATAGATAGATGACTAGATAGATAGATAGATAAATAGATAGAGAGATAGATATATGGATAGATAGATAGATAGATTGATATATATATATATATATATATATATATATATATATATATATATATATATATATATATATATATATATATATATATATATATATATATATATATATGTATATTGTGTGCGTGTGTATATATGTGTGTGTGTATACATAGACAGATAGATAGATAGATAGATAGATTGCTAGAGAGACAAAAAAAAGGTAATAGAAATCACACGAGCGATGTGAAGTATGCTTTCGTTCTATAGGTGTCCATTTTTGGACGTGTGAATACATTAGCATGTAGAATGTTCAATTATGCATGTTTTGATATGCGACAAAGAGGTGTGTCTGTGACGCATGTGGTGTTCAGAATCCACAAAGTTCTTTGTTGTTCATTGGGTGACGCTTCTAGGACATAGCATTTTGTAGTCGCTTAGGCACCGACATCGAGGAAAGCAAAAAAGGAAACACCAAAAGAAGTCCATGAGCTACTTGATCCTTGTGAGAAATGTGTATAAAGGATTGCCTTCGTTCATGTGCTCACGCTCCCCAACCGTTTGGGAAGGTAAGAAAGAGTTTTCTCCTATGCATCTCTTCCATCCTCCCATAGATTCTCTTCAATTCTGGGATTACCTCTTAGGTTGTCCGAGTGATGGGGCTCTTGGTGCCTCTCCTCTTTCTTGCTAACATGATGTGGTAGGTATGTACATGTTGATGAGATGCTCATGAGATCGAAGGTTATATGTTTCTTCTCCATGGCCTCCCTTCTCTATTTCTTCTATCCTCATGCCCACAAGTTATCTGCATGTTCAATTCAAGTGTGAAGTCTTGGGAGTTTTGAAGGATGAGCAGGAAAAATAAGCGCCTCTTGAAAGTCCGTTTGTGACCATTCCTTCAAGAAAATGAGAAAAAACACACACCATTCGAATGGCGTGTCGCGGAATGAAAGAGCATCCACGAAAACTACAAATTCCACCCTAAAAATTATTGTCCAAGAGTCGCAAGTCGTTCCTCTTATATGGAAAATGTTTCTTTTTGGG
Organism: Ceratopteris richardii; assembly: GCA_020310875.1. Lineage (NCBI taxonomy): Eukaryota > Viridiplantae > Streptophyta > Polypodiopsida > Polypodiales > Pteridaceae > Ceratopteris > Ceratopteris richardii. The sequence goes on along the minus strand of CM035433.1, from coordinate 51,485,211 downwards.
AACTATTTCGATCAGCGTGGAAATGAAAGTTTAATTTGGCATTGTGCAAGGAGAGAGGCACAAAATTCAGTCGGTTAGAGCGTGTGTCTGTTAAGCGCGAAGGTTCAAGCGGTGGCGGCTGAAGTATTTCGATGGCGTGCACCACACTAGACTCTCCTTCTCGAGAGCTCCACAACGATATGCTCAAAGTAGAAAAACGAGCTCCTGTCGCCACACACAGTACTCCGCACGGATGTTGTAGAATACGCAGAAAACGCAGTACACAGGGAGCACGAAGACAGACTTCTTAGGTCTTACAAATGCGGTCGAACTTACAGTCCGTGACTGACCAGGCCACTATATGTTTTATTAAAGAACATATACAAAGAAGTGTCCGGTGGCCATTTGGCCTTTCACATGGACACTAACGGTAACAATCTCCCACTAAAGGCCAATATGGCTAGAGTAACTATGGGAGAAAAAAGAAAGAATGATAAAGAATACCTGAGTGTAAGTATACAAACTATACCTCCCACCTGATGGGCATGTTACACAGTATACAAGTGACTGCGTAAGATCAAGAATCAAGTAACCCCCATCAAGTGACAACAGTGTCGAAAGCTATCCTGTGGTAGAGCTTTAGTCAAAGCATCTGCAGCATTATCTCGAGTGTGAACCTTCTCAAGAATAATGCTCTCAGTGGCTAAGCAATCTCTAATGAAGTGATACCTCACCTCAATGTGCTTGGTCTTTGCATGATAGACCGGATTCTTAGCCAAAGCAATGGCACTCTGACTATCACTGAGCAAGTGAGGTACATGCTGAGGCAAACCCATATCACAAGCAAGACGAGAAAGCCACAATGCTTCCTTACATGCCTCACTTGCTGCAACATACTCTGCTTCTGTGGTGGAAACAGCTGTACATTCTTGAAGACGAGATCTCCAAGAGATAGCACCTCCAGCAAAATGAAAAATGTACCCTGATGTAGACTTACGATTGTCTACACAACCAGCATAGTCAGAATCTGTGTAACCAATAATGGATGCTTTCCCTCTACCTAAGCATAGACACTTGTCCTTAGTGCCACTCAGATATCTCAAAATCATTTTGACCGCTTCCCAATGTTTCTTGCCAGGATTAGACATATATCTGCTCACAACTCCCACTGCAAATGCAATGTCTGGTCTCGTAGCTACCATAGCATACATGAGACTACCAACAGCAGACTGATAGGGAATTTTGGTCATGAATTCCTTTTCCTCATCTGATTTGGGGCAGTCATCCTTGCTCAATTTCACATATGTGGGTAAAGGTGTACTCAATGCCTTTCCACCCTGCATATTGAATCGATGAAGTACTTTGGATATGTACTCACTTTGAGACAAGTATATGCATCTTTTACTCCTATCACGAGTAATGCGCATGCCAAGAATATGTTTGGCATCCCCCAAATCCTTCATATCAAATGTCTGACTCAACTTCTTTTTGAGAATTGACAAATCATAAGAGGACTTCCCAGCAATCAACATATCATCGACGTAAAGTATCAAGCATATCAAGCTGCCATCAGAACATCTCTTTGTGTAGAGACAATGATCCTCATTGCTCCGAGAATAGCCTTGGGACTTCATAAAAGCATCAAACTTTTGGTACCATTGTCTAGGAGACTGTTTAAGTCCATACAAGCTCTTCTTGAGCTTACAAACTAGACTTTCCTTGCTAGGAACTACATAACCCTCTGGTTGTTCCATATAGATCTCATCTGTAAGATCTCCATGCAAGAAAGCTGTTTTCACATCCATTTGGACTAGCTCTAAGTCCTCCATTGCAACGAATCCAAGCAACATGCGCAAAGTAGTCATCTTGACCACTGGGGAGAAGATTTCCTCAAAATCAACACCATGTTGTTGCTTAAAACCCTTTGCAACAAGTCGTGCTTTATATTTTGGAGAAGCACTATCTGATGTGAATTTCAGCTTATATACCCATTTACATGGTAAAGCTTTCCTTCCCTTTGGCAAAGGTACTAAGTCCCAAGTACCATTCTTGTGAATAGAATCCAACTCACTCTTCATGGCACGCTCCCACTTGACATGATCCTCTGTCTGCATAGCCTCTTTGTAGCAAGAGGGCTCACCGGCATCTGTTAGCATAACAAAATCTAAACCTAGAACATATCTATCAGGTGGATATGAGACACGTGCAGAACGTCTCAATGGTTGCTGAACAGGAACATGTGCAGACTGATCTGAATGGACATTCTCTTGAACATCCCTATGTGCAACATTTTTATGCATGCTAACCGGAGGACTAGTATCCTCAAACACCACTCTTCTCACTTCAACCTCCTTAATCGGCTGTTTATGCATCTTAGACTCATTAAAAATGACATCACTACTTCTGATCACTGACCGTGTTTCAGGATCCCATAAGCGATATCCAAATTGTCCTTCTCGACCATATCCAAGAAAAATGCATTTCTTTGACTTATTGTCCAACTTCTATCTAAGATTCTTGGGTATATGAACATATGCTTCACACCCAAAAACTCGAAGATGATCATAATATGGTGGTTTCCCTGTCCATAACTCTTGTGCCACTTTCAGACCTTTGGCAGTACTAGGTGAAAGGTTAATCACATGAACTGCAGTCAATACTGCTTCTGCCCAAAAACCTTGTGAGAGGTTTGCATGATGCAACATAGAGACTACTCTATCTTGAATAGTTCTATTCATCCTCTCAGCTACACCATTCTGTACTGGGGTATAAGGAGCTGTAAACTCTCTACGAATCCCTCTACACTGACAGAAAAGGCTGAATTCATGTGAGGTATACTCACCCCCATTATCTGAACGTAAAGCCTTAAGCTTAGTTCCTTTTTCAGTCTCAACTGAAGCAAGCCATTTTCTGAAAGTAGGGAATACATCATCCTTCGATTTGATAGGATATACCCAGACTTTTCTAGTAGCATCATCTATGAAAGTAACAAAGTAAAGAGAACCACCTAAGGACCTAGTGGGCATAGGACCACACACATCTGTATGAACAAGATCTAAAGGCTGAATTGAAGAGTCAATGTGCGTTTTATGCACATTTCTGGTTTGCTTTCCATATTGACAATGCTCACAAAATGAAAAATCAGAGAAAGATAACACAGGTAAGTAGCCAGAACGAGAAAGATTTTCCATTCCACTACGAGATATATGGCCCAAACGACCATGCCAAATACAAGCCATAGGCTGTTCAGTAACAGCTAACAAGTGTTCTTTCTGTGATACAAATAAAGGGTAAAGTGAGCCAACTTTCCTTCCTTTTGCAATAACCATATTGCCCTTTGATATACGAAAGGACTGAGCATAGAAGACCACCTTGTAACCAAGGTCATCAAGTTGACCAACTGACATCAAACTGCGTGATAACTGAGGTACATGGCGTACATTATGCATAGTAAATTTTGAACCGTCAATGAACTGCACAACCACATCTCCAATCCCCACAACATCACACTGGTAAGAGTCACCAAGTCTCACGGTACCAAGAGACTTTGCTGCATAATTAGAGAACCATTCTCTATGTGGTGTCACATGGAAAGAAGCACCAGAATCTAGCAGCCAGGTGTGGGAAAGAGAATCAGCCATAAGTGCCTCAGATGGCACAGTGCTATCAAGTGTCAACACATCAGCATCATCAGAAATAGCATTAATTTCTTCAATCTTCACAGTCGAAGTAGATGGTGCAGGTAATTGTTTAACATGCCCATCAACATTCTGTCCTTTACCTTTAGCATTCTTTAATGCATAACAGTCTTTCTTCATGTGTCCTTTCTTATGACAATAATGGCATTCAATATCCCTCTTCCTTGATTTACTTCTGCTCTTATTCCGTTGACCATTCTTTTCCTTGTTCTTGCTCCTGCCACGTTGTTGATTCTTTCCTTGGTAAGAATCACGAACATTATATGCATCTCCACTCTGAGTGCCAACCATAGATTTTCTACGAATCTCCTCACTCAAGAGTGCTCCACATATGTCATCATAGACGAGTTTACCACCTGGTGCACTATTGCTAATAGCTGTGCAAAATGTATCCCATGATGATGGCAGGGTGCATAACAGCAATACTGCTTTCATTTCATTGTCCATATCCATTTTCTGAGCCTGTAACTGGGAGAATATGGCATCAAACTCATTTAGATGAGCAGCAACACTATCTGTGTCCTTCATACGAAGGTCGTATAATTTTCTCATCAGATATACTTTATTTGATGCCGTCTCTTTTTCATATGTATTGCATAACTTCTTCCAAAGCTCCTCTGCACTTTCACAGTCTAATACTGTAAAGTAAACATTATCTGCTAGGTGCAAGCGAATGGTAGACCTGGCCATTTCATCTAACTCATCCCAATCATCTTCATCCATGTCAGCAGGCTTCTTTGAAATCCCATTTACTGGCTTCCATTGCCTTCTTTGAATCAGCACATCTTTAATCTGATTCTTCCATAGAGCAAAGTTTGTGCCATCAAATTTTCGGATCTCAAAATGGTCTTTGCCCTGCAAGTTATAGCTCCTCCTCGGAACGCTAGCACTAGACCCTGATCCACCGGATGTGCCTGAGACCTCTGATGCCATGATCGTAGAGAACTGAATAGAATGATAATGGAGCTAGAAGAGTCCAAACACCAACAAATAAGTGTATCAAGGAGTAAATCGACCACTATATAGTTGACTAAACCAGAAATCTGGAAAAATTTTGCCAGAGTATCCTCTGCAAAATTAGCATATGACCAGTGTCAAAGTATCATAAAACTGCAAGTACTAACATGTCTACCTGCATAGTGAATCACTGACTCCACTGCATATAATCAGTTACCCAATAGAAGCCAACTAGGCTTATCGAGCACCTATGAACAACTATCATACATCTCCTATGGCGAGGCTGGGTAAGTCTTCCACCTGCATCACCGAAGAGACCCCGACATCTGGGTGTCTCCCAGTTAAGAAAACCTCACCACGACCCTCTTTATCAAACGTAAAAGGCTTTATGCAAAGAACGTAACCGCTATATCAATGCCCACATGGACGTACATAAGCGGTATCCACAGAAGCGTACATGGTGTGTATGTGCTCAATATATGCAGTAAAATGACACTGAAAGGCTGAATACACAGCCCAAAAAACTAGCCAATAACACCTGCAAGTGTCTGTCAACTCTGATGTTTTAGGCTTTAAAAACCTGCATAAATTTGCAGCGACTGCTCCCACCAAAACTGAAAACCCCTCGAGAAACCTATAGTTTTACGAGTGTGGCTGAAAATACAGCCCCAAAGGTTGATATTTATTGTCTGAGAAGTACAAGGAACACTCTTCTTGATGTTCTTGGACCTGTGTGAAGAGAACTACGTGCGAAAGTACTCCAAAATGGCTCCAAAAACACCCCAAAATTGCTTCAGAAATAGGCTTTAAAAGCAAAAATGAAGCTTTGAGGGACCAAAACTTGTTCAAGGTAATGCCAACCTTAGTCTTTCCCCTTCTTAAAACACCACAAGAGTGTAGCTTAGTGGCAAGAGATTGCCGCGGTTAAGCGAGCTCTGGGGGGAACAGTACTGGGATGGGTGACCTCCCGGGAAGTACCGGGAACCTCTATATTCCTTGATCGTTGAGGTCCTCCCTCGCGCGCAGCCAACGGCGCCAACGGTGACTTCGGTGACTCGGATGACAAGGTATGCCAAGGTCTATGCCTTGGTCGCCACCTTAGTCGTAAGCCTTGGAGAACGCTCGCACAAAAGGAACAAAGCTTTTTGCCTCGAACTGCTCTGATACCAGTGAAGTATTTCGATGGCGTGCACCACACTAGACTCTCCTTCTCGAGAGCTCCACAACGATATGCTCAAAGTAGAAAAACGAGCTCCTGTCGCCACACACAGTACTCCGCACGGATGTTGTAGAATACGCAGAAAACGCAGTACACAGGGAGCACGAAGACAGACTTCTTAGGTCTTACAAATGCGGTCGAACTTACAGTCCGTGACTGACCAGGCCACTATATGTTTTATTAAAGAACATATACAAAGAAGTGTCCGGTGGCCATTTGGCCTTTCACATGGACACTAACGGTAACAGTGGCGTGAGGGAGGAGGGGGCTGGTGGATTTTATAAACGAATTTGCAGTCCCTGGCGCACCCTTGGCTGAAATTCCTTTTGAAGAAAAAAAACATCATAGAAACCAAAATGTGTTTAATCTATGGATGATACAACCAGTATAATTTTCTCGTAGAAGTGCACCCACCAAAAATACATTTTACTATTTATCATCCTGTTTTTTGCATTGTTTTTCAGGTACTAATGCATATTGATGAACAACATATGGCTCGCAACCATGTCAAACCTCATATGTAGTAATCGATTGCAGTGTTCTGGTGCACACATAACAATGTAAAGCCAGAAGCTATATGCTAAAGCTTGGCATTTGACCATAGACCTTGCCCTTTCCATGAGAGACATGTTATTTCTTTCATCGTCTCCATTTTGTTGAGGTGTATACAACACTATACATTAATGTTTTATCCCATGCTCAACCAAAAGGCATTAAAATCAAAAGTCATGTATTTGCTCCCTTGATCATAATCGAGGGTGTGGAGTTTGCATGCTCACAGATATTGAGCCATAATTAAGAACCATTTGAAGCACATAAGCACTTTGGACTTGATTTCAATGGATAGACCCATGCATGCTTCGAGAAATAATCAATAAAAGTCACAAAGCACATGTAGTTCCCAAATGAAGGTGTTTGCATAGGACCACAAACTTCACTATGAACAACGTGTAATTTACGAGCAACTTGAACTGAACTATCCTTTGGGAAGGAGGAATGCTACATTTTGCCAAACACACAACATTCACAAACATGTTTACAAGGGACCTCAACTTTGTGAAAAGAGGACACCATTTCATATTTCTACAGGCAAAGCAAGCTAGCTAAAATTCACATGACAAAAGTGTGCATGCCAAAGATTTGCATCTTAGATAGATTGAGAATCTTGAGTTGCACATGTTGAATCATTCATAGAGTTTGCATAGTCTATGAGCTTATATAGCCCATGGCATAAAATGCCAAGAGCAATAATAACATTACCATTCACAAGATCATGAACTCAACATTTGGGTTAATGATGGTTAAAGTGATTGATTAACTTTAATCAACCTCTTAATCACAATCGGATACATTTGTGACATATACACACATAACTTTCCCCTTGGTGCACCCAATCAAACAATCTTGGCAATGTTGCCTATTTCTCTTAGAATGGTACTACATACTAGGGAAAAATCTCATAAACACATTGTACATAGGTTGAACTGGCAAAATGTAAAATGATTATGTCATAAGAACTCTTCTTTGATGATTTGTGAAGTCTGAACTAGCTATGATTTACGTACAAGTGGTCAATGTCCCTTTAGTACCAATACCAATACATGATGAAAAATACATGGCCACAAAAGGTAGGTGGAACCACCCAAGCTAACCTCATAAAACAACATACAAATACATAATTATTATTGGGAGTGGAATATGAGTAGATGAAATAGGATCATTTTGTAAAACATGCATGCAATTTGTGGTACTCGAAAAGTACTTTAACTCCGTTAGTCAGATGCTCCAATATATATTTGAAGCCATCCTACAAATCCAACTCAAACAAGTGGCATCAGAGCTAGAATAAGTTTTATAGTGGCGCCCCTCTTGTACAATTGTTTTATGTAAACCATAGCTAGTTTGGAGTCGATATAGTGAGGAAAGGGTGTCCAAAAGGGGGGGCTACTACATTAAGAAAAATCACACCAACCATTTGAAGTATGCTAAATAGGTATATAGATAGATAGATATATATGTATATAGGTGGTATATAGATAGATAGATAAATAGATATATAGATAGATAGATAGATAGATAAATTGATAGAGAGGGAGATAGGTAGATAAATAAAAAGATAGATAGATAGATAGATAGATAGATAGATGACTAGATAGATAGATAGATAGAGAGATAGATATATGGATAGATAGATAGATAGATTGATAGATAGATAGGTATATATATATATATATATATATATATATATATATTGTGTGCGTGTGTATATATGTCTGTGTGTATACATAGACAGATAGATAGATAGATAGATAGATTGCTAGAGAGACAAAAAAAAGGTAATAGAAATCACACGAGCGATGTGAAGTATGCTTTCGTTCTATAGGTGTCCATTTTTGGACGTGTGAATACATTAGCATGTAGAATGTTCAATTATGCATGTTTTGATATGCGACAAAGAGGTGTGTCTGTGACGCATGTGGAGATATCGTTGTCCGTTTGTGACCATTCCTTCAAGAAAATGAGAGAAAACACACACCATTCGAATGGTGTGTCGCGGAATGAAAGAGCATCCACGAAAACTACAAATTCGACCTTAAAAATTATTGTCCAAGAGTCGCAAGTCGTTCCTCTTATATGGAAAATGAAAGTTTAATTTGGCATTGAAGGAGAGAGGCACACAATGCGGTGTGGCCAGCCAAAGGCCTGCGTCATGCAAAGCTGGAGTAGCTCAGTCGGTTAGAGCGTGTGGCTGTTAACCACAAGGTCGGAGGTTCAAGCCCTCCCTCTAGCGACCCACTCTCGGCTTCAAGCGGTGGCTGCGCGAGGGAGAAGTGTAAAGGTTTTCAGGAAGGAGGAGAGGGCTGATGGACTTTACAAACGAATTTGCAGTCCCTGGCGCGCCTCATTTGATGCACACTCATTGGGTCGTTGCAACAAAAACATTTAACAAGTGCAAGCACCTTCTACATTAAGTGCAGCACCTTCTACATTGACCTACCAAACCTTTTACTACTTCCATTGATAAACTTGTGCACGCTTTTCATGGTGGGCAACAAAAACATTTAACAAGTGCAGCACCTTCTACATTAAGTGCAGCACCTTCTACATTGACCTACCAAACCTTTTACTACTTCCATTGATAAACTTGTGCACCATTCCAGACGAGTACATTGACCTACCAAACCTCATTCATAAGCTTGTGCATATGCTTACAAGAGAATCGCTACTTTGAAGGTGGGATGCAAGGCCGAAGGCTACCCATAGAAGAAGGAAAAGGCAAGGGAGACTAAGCAGGGTTCCCAAGAAAAACAAAATTCAAGGGTTGATATGGCTAGCCTAGAACAAAAACGCGCTAACGTCATTTTGCACCAGACGAGTGCATGCGATTAAGATTAACCATCTACACGTTTAGAGGGAAGTGCCCTACCAAAGGAGCAAGCTCCCTGAGGGAAACTTGGCACTAGTGAAGAAGAGGCTGTAGAGGATGGATTGCCATCCAGTGACAGCTCCATCCATCATAGGTACTATATTCATAGAAACTCAAAGCCTCAAATGCTTTGGCAATCTCGCATGCTTTTCATGGTGGGCAACAAGAACATTCCAAACAAGTGCAGCACCTTCTACATTGACCTACCAAACCTTTTACTACTTCCATTGATAAACTTGTGCACCATTCCAGACGAGTACATTGACCTACCAAACCTCATTCATAAGCTTGTGCATATGCTTACAAGAGAATCGCTACTTTGAAGGTGGGATGCAAGGCCGAAGGCTACCCATAGAAGAAGGAAAAGGCAAGGGAGACTAAGCAGGGTTCCCAAGAAAAACAAAATTCCAGGGTTGATATGGCTAGCCTAGAACAAAAACGCGCTAACGTCATTTTGCACCAGACGAGTGCATGCGATTAAGATTAACCATCTACACGTTTAGAGGGAAGTGCCCTACCAAAGGAGCAAGCTCCCTGAGGGAAACTTGGCACTAGTGAAGAAGAGGCTGTAGAGGATGGATTGCCATCCAGTGACAGCTCCATCCATCATAGGTACTATATTCATAGAAACTCAAAGCCTCAAATGCTTTGGCTGCTGTATTCCATTCCAACGTCCATTTGAAGCCATATTCCTTGTTGTGTAGTCATTGAAATGTTCGTTGCTTCATTTCATTCATTCATGTCCACGTATCTGTCCATTCCCACCTTTGGAAAAAGCTAGAATGATGCCTCACAATTTGCTGGGTGACTTGGGAAGAGGTAAGAAAGCTAAAAATGACCAGGTAGTGATTCTTTGGGTGGTTTGAGAGTAGATGGTTTATTGGAATAGAATTGTGCAGGCTGAAGTAGCCCTCATTGCAGGCGCAGCTGGTGTAGTGGTATCATAGTACCCTCCCATGGTACTGACCGGGGTTCGATTCCCCGGCTGCGCAGCCTCGTCTTGCTGCTTTGCTCTGCCAGGGAACATGGACATTGTGCAGAAACCGAACCGATCCTATTTGTCTTTCGTCACTGACTTTTAATTTTGGACGAAAGAAAGATGTGTAACCCCCCTTTGGCTCTACGGGAAAGAAGCTAGTGGTAGTATGCTCATGAGGGCATCCAATGGAGGACGAGATAATGCGTAGTTCATCGGAAGCAAAAAAAGAAGAAGAAGAAGAAAAAAAATCTCAGTTTCAAAATGACAAAGCTAGAGAGGGTTTCTCGCGAAGGGCAAATGGGACTTTGATCTCACATATGATGGAAAACCTTGATGCTCTCGGGTTGTCGAGTACGCTCTTCAACAAGTCATAGGAAGTTCTAGGCATGCAAACTTTAAGGTACACATATGAGAATTCTTTACAATGTAGGCATGCAAACTTTAAGGTACACATATGAGAACCTTAGATTTCGTGGTTCCATAGGGTGACACACATCAATCCCCAAGATAGATGGAGGAGGTAGAGACGTCTCATACAAGGAATTCCTGAGGCAATGGAAATTTTCCGAAGCTCTACTTGGAAACGTATGACATCGTCTAACCAAAGAGATGGAGGATTTGAGTGTCTCTCAAAGGAATCCATTTTGGAGTGTCTCTCAACGGAATCCATGTGGAGTTTTTTGTCCTTCCATGTTGCTCTTCTTCCCACATGCCGCCTTGGAGCTCTCAGCCTTTTCTTGTTGAAACTCATTCATATTTTGATATGCGACAAAGGGGATAACAGAAATCATTTGAATTTAGGCAAAGAAATATGGAAGCTCCACAAATTTGTATTTAATCTATAACTATTTTGAGATGTAACAATACGCATAATTTCTTCCTTTACCCTAAGCATAATATGTTGTTTTACAGAAGTTCATTTTTTCCACCCTCCCAAAAGGCTATAATTCACAGAATCTTCCTTCTGGGTATGAAGTTACACCATTTTTGGTGCTTGCAACCATGAAACAAGGTTTCAAAGAGTACTTGTGCATGACCTATGATGGGAGATTCTTTCTAAACACATGGGATTTACATTTCTCACAACCATTGCATTACGACCATGCTGCCATGCACTAATAGGTTCAAACCATCCCACTTATCATCGAAATGCAACATACAACCGCATAGCTTTTATTGCACATCTCCAATGAGAACATAATAGAAGAGCATACCCCATGACATTCATGCAAGGTGAGGATTACAAAAAAACGAAAAAAGCATTTGTAAAACCGTTTTTATAACTGACGAGATGCTGAAATCGGTGCCAAATACTGATGCGAAATCCTTTTAAGGTTATGCTCAAGAGAGCGGCATTGATTTTGATGAGACCTTTGCTCCCACATGCCAAATGACCACTGTTCGTAGCATTTTTGCACTTCTGACTCATCATGGTTGGAATGTACATGAGTTGGACATTAAAACTCCATTTCTGAATGGTGACTTACATGAAGAAGTGATTTGTGCAAAAAGGGCATGAAAACAAAGTATGCGGATTGGAAAAGGCATTATATGGTTTGAAGCAAGCACCATGTGCTTGGTATGAGAAGATACATGCCTACTTGGTAGCACATGATTTTGAGAACAATCCAACTTAGACCACCTCATATGTGAAGCATGCACATGATGTAATTTGCATCATTGTTGTATATATTCACTTTATGTTGCTCAGTGGTCCTAATGAGCAGCATATTGCACAACTTAAGGCTGATTTGCATGCCTCTTTTGAAATTTTAGATTTGGGCATTTGCATCATTATCTAGGCATTCAGTTTATGCAAGATGGAGGAATAACTTTGTATCAAACAAAATATATTGACACATTGTTGCAGCATTTGCATTTTGTTCTTGATGATTACAAAATTAATGCTCCTCCCATGGATATAGGTTTACGATTGAATCTTCATGATACTTGACATGCATTTGATGTCGTTCTCTATTAGTAGGTTTTTGGATGCCTAATTTACATGTGCATAACTCAGCCTGATATTTAGTTTGTTGTCCCTCACATGAGCAGGTTTATGCATTGCCCAAATTCCAATCATTGGCAGGTGGTTAATCACATCTTTCGCTTCTTGAGTGGTACTCAGCTACTTGGATTGTTTCATTCCAAGGGGGGATCATTACCACCAGATTTACATGCTCCTATTTGTCAATCTTCTACCACCACCATATTTACTATGTGGGAGGAACCCTGTGTTTCATGTTCACACAAAGCACATTGAGGTGCACTATCATTATGTCAGGGAGAGGTTCTTATGTCACGGAGAGGTACTCTATTGGAGAGATCGAATTGTCTGATGTGCAAACATGATAATGTTGTTGATCTTTTCACAAAGGCTCTACCTAGCAAGAAGTTTTAAGCAAAGCTTTGGGCTTACTTCCGTTTGTGGCTTTATTTCTTTCCACATAGCTTGGCACTTCCTTATACATGAATTCCAAATCCTTGTTCATTACATCACTCCCAAGGAGGATTTGATGATATATTTTGGTGGTGATATGTGTGAACACACTTAGGACCACCATGACACTTTTTTCCTCTTTAGGAGGCTTTTTCCCTCACTTGTATATATGCATATAACCCTAACCGATCACTTATATTTGTACATTCACTCGGTAATACATTCTGTATTGTGTTCTACTCCAGGCATCTTCTTCTTCCTTGTGCTATTCATGTGCTTTCAGAGGCCTCGAACTCCAACAAATGTTTCAAGAAAGATCAACTAACTGAAAGCAAAAATTAAGGCACTCTTTGGGTGATTTTGAAGTGTATGCCCAAAGGAATACAAACTCTTATCATAGTTCAATGGAATACCTTCTTGTTAGATGAAATGTCTTAGAACCTTTGCATAATTAAAAAAAGCTTTGGAAAAAATTCATCATAAAAAACATGTGATCATTCATAGAAAAAAAATGTATAAGGATGTTTAAAGCTTTTTGCTTATCCTCAAACGATTTTTCTTATTCTCATATTGCATGAATGTCATAAATAATTCTCTTATCCTCATATGAAAGGTTTTTTTATGTGGGTGCCTAAGGGATTAGAAATTAGACTTATCCCCAAAATCTCCACCTTAATCCATGCATAATATTAAATGAATTTCCTTGGATTTGAGACTAAAACCACATATATTAGACAAGTCCACATAGGACATATCCACACAAGATTACAAGGTCTAAATGGGACATATTAAGAACCCAAATAACATGGTTGTCCATGGTTATAGATGGCAAGCTAGAGAAGCTCAATCGGTTAGAGGGTGTAGCTGTTAACCACAAGGCCGAAGGTTCAAACAAAATTTTAAGGTACACATATGAAAATTCATTACATTGTGGAGATTGCACATGCTTCATATTTGTTCTTGGACCCCATACACTTTCAAGCTTTCAACCTTTTCTTATAGAACTCATGAATATTTTGAGATGCATTTGATGTTGTTCTCTATAAGTTATCAAAGTTATCTTCTCCACTAGAATCTTCTTGCTTATCTTGCTTGGTTGTAGAATTAGACTCAATGTTTTCTTCCTCACTTAGAAGTTCATTCATTTCACCCAGGTAGTCTATCTAGTTGATCTCCTTTTCTAAGATGTGGTAGAAGTTTATTTCATAGATCGAATAGGAAGGACTCGATAATGAGTGGTTTTTAGGGTTTCAATTTCTTCTATTTCTAACTATCATAAAGGACCCCTCAATCCTCGGGTGGCATATCTTTGATCTTCTCTCAATCTGAAAAAGTTTCTTTAAAAGTGCTCCTTTTCGTCAACAAAACTTTTTCATTTAGCTCAACTACCATATGTTGCTTTGATCTCTAGGTCTTTTTTGTCATAGAAGGTATTCTTTGATTTTGTGGGTGAGGATTCCATAATGCAAGTAGGCATTAAGCACGTTCTTAAAAATAAATTCTTGTTCTACCGGCTTTTCTTCACCAATGTCCATGATGATTTATGAGGGTAAATCACGATTGAGATCCTGCTCTATGCAGATCTACAAGTGTTGTCTAGCTTTGAAGGAGTACATTGCACCTTCGTGAATGACACTAGTGACATCTTCCCTAGAGGCCAAACGATGGCTATTAGCAGTCAGCAAGGCCTTATCCAAGAAGGAAGCTTAAGACAAGGATTCAAAGATGAATGGCAACTATGAAACTCAAAAACTCTACTAGAATGAGATATTCTATCAATTGTAAGTATTATTGTGCAATATTGCATGGTTTAAAATGTTGAATATATCTTTGACCTATCTAGATATGCTTTTATTTGTTACAGATATATTTCCTTCTACTTTGGTGGATGAACAACCATTTCATACCCTTACAAGTGCTTTCTGAGTATTGCATGAAGATCTAAGCATTTTTTGAGAAATTTTGAGTTGTTGATGACATTTAATATGTGTTTGACCTATCTACATACGTTTTGTTTGTGGTTTGGCTACATTTCTTTCTATGTAGTTGGAAGAACAACCATTCCATAGTCTTACAAGTACATTCTGAACATTGCATGAAATTTTTAAGGCATTAGTCTTTCCATAGCATTAATCATTTCTTAATGATGGAGTTTTCTTTCCGTTTATGTAGATTTCAATTTTTTTGGGTGAAGATATCCAACTCAGGACTAACCAGGTTTACTTGCAGAAAAAGTAGTTTTGATGATCTAGTTGAATATAGGATATATTGACAAGGGCATAAGGTTAGGAATCTACAAATGTTTTATTATACATGTTTTAAGATTTCTTTCTTTAATACTTATATTTTATTTCAGATTGTTCATAGGTTGTGAAGAGAGTGGATAATATAATTAAATTCCTTCAAAATGGAACTATAAATGAGGTTGGCATTTTATTGTCATATATCTTTTTTTATGTGACGATTTTCTTTCTTTCTCAGAAGCAGGTTTAACTTCAAAAAAAATATAGAAGAAATTTGAAGGAATTTCAAAGGAGGTTGATTAGCCTCATGTTGCTTTCATGCAAGATCCACTCTCTTTGAGCTTGTTATTCTAGAAAATAAACAACCTTGACTCTTTGAAGGGTGGATTCCTCCTAAATTTCTTATTCCTCTACTAGGAAATCTACAAATTTCTCAATGGATCGGTCTTTGGAAGAGAAATTGGAGTTAATCACACATGTTTCCTTCTAAATTTTCTATAGGGCTTTTCTTTTGGTTACATTCAAGAGCAGCATCAAGTATGTCTTATTTCTAGCTGATGGGTTCATTTAGCATGAGGGCTCGTTTCACATTCTTCCAAACTAAGTATGGAATGGAGAAAAAAATGTCTTTGATCCCTTTGCTCCTACTAAGATATGTAAAAATATTTTTGATCTAGAATTGGTCTAGAAATACTTTACACCATGGATAAGCATCACAAATTGTGTGATGATTTCTTGCATTTGCAAGCACTTCAAGTTGTACAATCATTGCTACTGATAATTTGTAAATTTTGTAAGATTTGATATTTGTAATGAAAACATGTCTAATTTCACATTTTTGTAGTCTACAACTATGCATGTAGAATGTAACTTGGTGATTATTCACTTCTCACTTTTATAAAGAGTATGTTCAAGTTCACATTAATTAACTTTTTATTGGTTAATTTTCTCAATAGATGATCATTTATGAAGTTTAAAATTACAAAGCATATAACTCAAAAAGGTCATTCATGTTAGATATACTCAATACTTACTCCTCAAGTTACCACAAATGATCCATGGTGCTCTAAGTTATAAGGCCCCCATTATGAGGAGAAACCACTTTGAGAGCACAAACATCCATGGAATCTTAACTTGTAATCTAGATGAGGTTTATATGTGAACATTTATGATAATAGATGGTCTTTATGATTGAGGCCATGACGTAAGTGGGGCATAAAATGTTTTCCAATTTGGTTGCTATTCAAGGTGAAAATAAAGGCCCTCTAGTGCCATGGAATTTCTCCATAGAACCTTAATGGGAGGAGTTCAAAGGGGGGATTTCCACCTTATGTGGGGTACAAAGGCACAACAGGGCTTCTAAACATGAAGATATTATAAAAAATTATATTTTGGGAACTATTTTATCTCGCATGACTATGTTTGTCTATATTGGCTCCTGTTGTAGAAGCAATATATGCATGGATCAATATGGAGTAAGTGACTTGTTAGAAATAAGTTCCATGGCGCTAAAAATTTTAAGAATAAAGTTTCATATCCACTAAAAATAACATTGCATGGCCTCAGAAGCAACAAAAAGGAGGAGCCACAAAAACACGTGATATGCCTATGCAAAATTTTTGTAGAGGCCTATTGCATGTTTCTGTGGATGACCCTTTTTGGTGCTTTTGAGGCCATACAAGTTTATTTCTAGTGGATATGAAACTTTATTATTAAAAATTTAAGGTCCATGAAACTCATTATGTGCCCGAATCAATTTACCAATTGAAAAATGAGTTTATAACCATAAATGATTTGCTTTGCATACATAGCATGTTGAGTTGAGTGCATACGGCTATGAACATATGATATAGATCAATGTAGACTTGAGGATGTGTAAGAAAGGTTATGAAAAAATATATTACCAATAAGATAATTTCACATTACAAAACATATCTTCAATAAGAATGATCACATAGTCATATATGGTCCCATGGGTTGTATATTTCATCAATTTCCCTAAAATTTGCAAGAAATAATTTTTATTTCCACCATTAATGACCTTGCATGACCTAAAAGCACCAAAAAAGGGGAAGCCATAGAAATGCAGAATAGGCCTTTGGAAAAATTTTGTAGAGGCCTATCCCGCATTTCTATGGCTACCCTTTTTTTGGTGTCTTTTGAGGTTATCAAGGTTCCAGATGTTAGAATCAAACAAATGAACAATTGATCTTAGGGTTTTTGCATGTTCTGGATGCAAAAATAAGATCAATTTCTCCAAACTTTGAACCAATCATGAGATATATACATTTGCATAGAATTCTCTGTGTCTATGACATCACCTCCCTCTATCCATGATGGAACTACAAAGGATTTGTAGTATATCTAGGTATAGAATCAAGGGCATGATTCTCATGATGGATAGTGCTCCTCTTTTGACTCTAATGATGATCCTTTTGATGTGGGATGGTGATCATGGAAGTCTTGAACCCAACTTGTATCTTTGTCTAGGACATTTGAATACCATATGGTCAGTGGCAATACAACTCCTTTGTTTCAAATTTTAGGTTCATGAAAGTTATTATGTGCATAACTTAGTTGAACAATGGAAATATGAGTTTTGAATCTTAAGTGTTTTGTTTTGCACACATACCATCTTTAATCAAGTGGATATAATTATGAACATATCATATAGATCAATGTGGACTTGAGCATGTGTAAGAAAGATGATAAAAACGTACATTATCATAATGAAAATTTCATTTTACAAAATATATCTCTTCAACAAGAATGATTACATAATCATGTATGGTCCCATCTAGTTTCTTTGGTTGTATGCTCATCATCTTCACATGAGCTACACACAAGTTAATATCTTTCAAAATAGAAGTAAGGAATGCATCTCCTTCCTTTTGGATGGCTTGAAGTGCTATTGATTATATCCATATTCTAGTGCATTAACTTTGAAGCACAAAGGATCTATAATGTTTGCTCACTTTTTTTTTGCTTTCACATTAGGAGAAATCATCATGACTAGAATTAACACGAAGAGTATTATCTTCTTAATCAAGTAGATTATTATGATTGTCATGTACAACAATTCTAATTTCTCTTTGAGATGCCGATATATCAATATCTGATGATGAATTGTCAACATGACTTTCTTCAAACTCTATAACAATAAACTATTCAAACAATGACTGAACTCTAGGTTGAACATGAATGCCTTGCCACCAAGGATGAGCATCAAGGCCTTTATAAAAAAATGCTTTTTCAATATGCTAGGAAGAATATATGGTTCTCTAGTTAATCGCATTAGTTTTGAAGAATCAATTTTCCAAAACCCAGATAATTTACTTCTCAATGTGGAAATACTACCTTTATACTCAGCTCGAAACCAATCAACCTTCAAAATAATCTATCAAGATATAAAAAAAATCATTATTATGTGCTTAAAAAAATAATAAGCTATATCATTAAAAATGAAAACTTTTTTTTACATGTTTGAACATACAAAATGATATTTTGTAGATACCAACAATGGTTCCTACATGACCAAGTTTGCTATCTATAAGATTCGTATATTTTGAGCTAGCACGTGATAATTGCTTGAGAGAAGCAACAATGCTAGAATCCTTTGTTTTACGCAAAGAATCAATCATTTTGATTCTAATATGCTATCCAAAAGCCCACATATTAATGAACATTTCAGCTTGCAATAAAAATTAAATTATTAAAGAGAAACTAACATACGTATATGTGAAAAAATATTTGTTCATTATTTGCATAGGCTCATTGCTTGCGAGTATATAGCCAATTCATGAAACAAGATACATTTGTATTTTCATTACTATCAAGATTACATCTATATCTTTTGTTTCTCCATCTTTTACTTTGGAGATTTTGAAGTTCGTGTTCATACTTGGTAACAAAAGCTTGCATGCACTAAAGGAGTATACAAGCTAAAACATAAGCCTGATGGAGAAGTTGACACGTATAAGGCTAGGCTTGTTGCAAAAGGTTATGCTCAAGAGAGAGGCATTGATTTTGATGAGACCTTTGCTCCCATATGGCAAATGACCACTGTTCGTAGCATTTTTGGACTTCTAAATCATCATGGTTAGAATGTACATGAGTTGGACATTAAAACTACATTTCTGAATGGTGACTTACATGAAGAAGTGATTTTTGCAAAAAGGGCATAACAAAGTATGCAGATTGGAAAAGGCATTATATGGTTTGAAGCAATCACCATGTGCTTGGTATGAGAACATACATGCCTACTTGGTAGCACATGATTTTGAGAACAATCCAACTTAGAGACCTCATATGTGAAGCATGCAGATGATGTAATTCGCATCATTGTTGTGAATGTTGACGATATGCTTCTCCCTATTCCTAATGATCAGCATATTGCGGAACTTGAGACTGATTTGCATGCCTCTTTTGAGATTTTTGATTTGGGCATTCGCATCATTATCTAGGCATTGAGTTTATGCAAGATGGAGGAATAACTTTGTATCAAGCAAAATATATTGACACATTGTTGTAGCATTTGCATTTTGTTCTTGATGATTGCAAACCGAATGCCACTCCCATGGAAATAGGTTTATGATTGAATCATCATGATACTTGAAATGCATTTGATGTTGTTCTCTATTAGTAGGTTTTTGGATGCTTAATTTACTTATGCATAACTGGGCCTGCTATTTAGTTTGTTGTCTCTCACATGAGCAGGTTTATGCATTGCCCAAGTTCCAATCATTGGCATGTGATTAAGTGCATCTTTCGCTACTTGAGTGGTACTCAACTACTTGGATTGTTTTATGCCAAGGGAGGATCATTACCACTAGATTTACATGCTTTTGTTGGTCAATCTTGTACCACCACCATCTTTACTGAAACTTAGAGTGCATTGACAGATGTGAGGAACCTTGTATTTCATGCTCACACAAAGCACATTGAGGTCCATATCATTATGTTAGGGAGAGGTTCTCTATTGGAGAGATCAAATTGGCTGATGTGCTCACATGATAATATTGTTGATCTTTTCACGAAGGCTCTACATAGCAATAAGTTTGATGCCAAGCTTTGTGCTTATTTCCTTTTGTGGATTTATTTCTTTGCACAACTTGGCACTTCCTTATACATGAGTGCCAACTCCTTGTTCGATGCATCACTCCCAAGGGGAATTTGTTGATATATTTTGCTAGTGATACGTGTAAACACACTTAGGAGTGCCAAGACACTTTTCCCCTCACTTGTATATATGTCTATAACCCATTCTGTATTTTGTTGTGCTCCAAGCTTCTTCTTCTTCTTCTTCCTTGTGCTACTCGTGTGCTTTCATAGACCTTGAACTCCAACAGATGTTTCAACAAAGATCAATTAATTGAAAGCAAAAATTAAGGAATTCTTTGTGTATGCCCAAAGGTAATTTCTCCCTTACTTTCCATGCTCATGACCAGATATGTATGTTGATGCTATGCTGCTCACTAGTCCTAATGAGTAGCAAATTGCAAAAATTAAGGCTAATTTCCATGCCTCTTTTGAGATGTCTCATTTGGGCATTTGCATCATTATCTAGGCATTCAATTAAAGCAAGTTGATGGAGGAATAACTTTGTATCAAACAAAATTCATTGACACATTATTGTAGCATTTGCTTTTTTTTCTTCATGATTGCAAACTTATTGCCACTGCCATGGAAATAGGTTTGAATCTTCATGTTACTTGAGATGCATTTGATGTTTTTCTCTATTAGGAGGTTTTTGAATGCTTAAATTTCTTTTGCATAGGTCGGTCTGATATATAGTTTCCTATCTCATAGATGAGTAGCTTAACACATTGCCCTAGTTCTAAGCATTCACAAGGTGGTTAAGCACGTCTTTTGCCATTTGAGTGGTACTGATTTACTTGGATTGTTTTATTCCAATGGGGATCATTATCACCAGATTTACATGTGTTTATTGGTCAATCTTCTACCACCACCATAATTACTCAAACTCATTGTGCATTTCTAGTTGCAAGGAACCCTTTGTTTTGTGCTAGCACAAAGCAGATTCAGGTGAACTATCATTATGTCATGGAGAGGGTGTATACTCAAGAGATCGAATTGACTGATGTGCTCATAAGATAATATTGTTTGTCTTCTCACAAAGGCTCTACCTAGCAAGAAGTTTGAAGCAAAGATTTACACTTACTTCCTTTTGTGGATTTATTTATTTCCACATAACTTAGCACTTCCTTATACATGAGTGCCAACTCCTTGTTCACTACATCACTCTGACGGGGGGGTGGGTATAACTCACATGAATTCACCATTTTCTATTAGCCTCAAGGAATTCATAGAGAGTTTAAAGCTCCTTATACTCCAATATAGAATGGTGTAGCTAAAAAGATGAATAGAACTACTCATGATATAGTTGTTTGTATGTTGCATCATGCAAACCTCTCATAGGGATTTTGGGAAGAAGTAGTATTGATTGTAGTTCATCTGATTAACCTTTCACCTAGTATTTCTAAGGGTTTGAAAATGGCACATAATTTATGGACTGGGAAGCCCTTTGGACATATGTTCATAGGTGATTTCCCATGGATCTCCCATCATCATGCACAAGGACATATGTTCATGATCTTTATAAACATACAACCCTTATAGCTATTTTTAAGAGTCTCTTAAAGGACTCCATGTAGAATTTTCTATCCTTCCATGTTCCTCTTCTTCCCACATGCTAGTAACCAAGGTGACATTGCACACACTTCGACTTTGTTCTTGGACCCCAT
Source organism: Ceratopteris richardii (assembly GCA_020310875.1). Classification (NCBI taxonomy): domain Eukaryota; kingdom Viridiplantae; phylum Streptophyta; class Polypodiopsida; order Polypodiales; family Pteridaceae; genus Ceratopteris; species Ceratopteris richardii. The sequence continues at coordinate 51,463,505 of CM035433.1, read as the reverse complement.
AAACCTTGGAGGTCTCAACCTTTCCTTGTAGAAACTCATGCATATTTTGATAAGTGACAAAGGGGGTAACCTCTGTGACTTGTGGCGATATCGGTGTCTAAAATTTTCTAGGCCTTTGAACTTCAAATTTCACTCCTTCTTCTTCCTTCCCTCCTCAAAACTAGATAATTTCTCCCTTAACTTCCATGCCCATGACCAATTAGAGTTTGAGGTATGTGAAAGCACACGAACAACACAAGGAAGAAGAAGAAGCTTGGAGCACAACACACAATATTGAATGTATTACCACTAGAATGTACAAAGATAAGTCATCCATTAGGGTGTTGGTGCAAGTCAACCATCAATTGATGTCTTGGATAAAAACTTGAAGTCAAAGGATGAAGAAAAGATCAACAAATGAAGTTTGAAGATAGTGCATATTCAGGAAATGAAGACTTGTATACATATGTACATAAAAGTTGTAACTAGCTCACTTATACCTTTATTATGGTCATGAGCTTGTACATATATGCCTATATATACAAGTAGAAAGTTGGGACAAGTATGAGAGAGCATGAGATGAGAAGAATTAGAAGTTGCAAGAGTCATTAGAGACTATAGAAGTGAGGAAGATCTCTCTCATCATTCAGATGTAAAGTTTTCTGAATAGAAGAAAAAGTTGCACCCGATCTTTTACTGAGTACTCCTTCTGTGTTTAATCTTTTGCAAAATGCTTTTGTACAAGTCTAAATTTATAGTTCATTGACCTCTGTACAAGTTTCCAAATCCTAATTGTGATCAGGCTAAGAGAATTGAAAGTATGAACATTTACATGTGTAAATGTGAAGAAGTGAAGTTTGCAACAGGTGCAAATTTTATGCTAATGTTTTGGTCAGTTCTCCTTCCACAGTGTAAAGTTTTGAGAAACCAAGCACTCATTCTTTAAGGTGGAAGGTAAGCTACCTATGGCTAAAAGCATTTGAATAAACAGGTTGTACTTTGAGAGAACTATGCATTAAAAGGTACAGGTGTCAAAGTCGACTATAGAAAAGTACAGCTTTAGACATAGGTGGATTGTTTGGATCATTTTTCAAGGTCTTCAGAATCTTTTGAGATGTTGTAACTTGGAGAAGGTACATAATCATTAGAGGACACCTTTTACAAAGGTTCATCAGAAACTTTACACATTTGGTCAGTCAATTAATGAGTTAAGTGCAACAAAATTTTCTAAGTAGTAACTCTCTTCACAGTTAGTGCAAATTTTGATAGTTTGACATTGGTCTTCCAAAATTGATCAAGGTTTTGAGTTATTCTTGATATAGAAATGTTCTAACATCAAGGATAGCTTGTTCTTTTGGAGATTAACACTCTCCATCATAGGGCAATAGGCATATATACAAGTTGGGCAGAAAATATTGATATATTTAGGTAGTGATATGTGTGAACACACTAGGACTGCTGGGGCACTTTTTTCCCTCTTTAGGAAGTTTTTCCCCCCATCTTGTATATACAGCTATTGCCCTAATCGGCTACTTATCTTTGTAAATTCTCTAGTAATACATTCAGTATTGAGTGTTGTGCTCCAAGCTCTTCTTCTTCCTTGTGCTGTTTGCATGCCTCCATAGACGTCTAACTCCAACAATTAGTATGAGAGTAGGTCGCCGCTTCATCTAGGGCATTGTCGACACGTCTCCAGTTGTAGTCTCAGAATCGCACAAATTTTGATGAGCATACTCAGCGTGTTTTCGAGATCAAAACAACTTCACTTTGTGTGCCGAAATTGCGATCTGAGCTCGTTTCCACCTCCGAACACACTATTGGAGTGCTTGTGCAGGCTATTTCTTCTTTTTGTGCCAAAGGTATATACTAGTTTTGCTTCGCCAGTATAACCGTCTCAAAGTCTACTACAAGTTTAGCATAATTCATTTGGCTAGTTTTGTTCAAACTTTTTGAGATACAATCAATTTTCTGCATCAAGGTATTTTAATCACCGGCCATGGCTGAAAGAACTGTTCTGAATGGTCTTCTTGATTCATATCAGAGTTTTGTTTCTACTCTTTGGTTGATGATGAACGGAAATCCAAATGCCTTGTCATTTGAGGAGTTAGTCTCTGTTCTGTTGTAGGAAGATTAGTCTAGGCAGAACAGGTTCATTATGCATGTTACAAATCAAGCTTTCCTCGCTAGTCAGAAGGGCAAAGGAAAATGGAGCTCTTCAATTAGTAAGCAGAAATCTGCTAATTTTGCACAATCAAAGAGGGAAGACAAAGATGAAAAGAAATAAAAAAATCAGAAATGGTTTTGAAAGTATTGTAAAGGAAATGATCATATCATAAAGAACTGTCCAAAACTGGCTGCTAAAGAGGCAAAAAAGAAAGAGGTTGGAATGGTTGTTGCAGAGGCCTCTACACCCCTACACCAAAAACAGAGTCTGCTAATCTTGTGCAGGAAGAAGAATGGGTGTCTTGTGCTCCAAGCTTCTTCTTCTTCCTTGTGTTGCTCATGTGCTTCTCTAGACCTCAGACTCCAACAATACCCTAATGCAAAATTTTGATTGTATCTCAAAGTGTTGAATCAAAACACCCTCTCAAGGTTTGCTAAACTTGTAGCAGAATTTGAGGCGCTTCTACTTGAAAATCGAAAAATGTATATACATTTAGTACAAAAGGACAAAATTAAATGTACAGTCACTACAAAAGTGTGTTCAAAGGCCAAAATGAGCTTATATCGAAACTTTGATACCACACTTTTGAATTTCTAATTGCCTGAAATATGCTCACAAATTTTCATACAAATTTGAGACAATGGATAAGGAAGATGTTAATGATGCTTAAAGTGATTCTTAATCACAATAGGATACAGTTGTGCCATATGCACAAAATAACACACATAACTTTCAACTTGGTGCACAAAATCAAACAATCTTGGTAATGTTGCCTATTTCCCTTCAAATGGTACTACATACAGTGGAAAAATCTCAGAAACACATTGTACATAGGTTGAAATGGTAAAATGTAAAAGGATTATGTCATAAGAACTCTTCTTTGATGGGTTTTGAATTTTGAACTAGCTATGATGTACGTACAAGTGGTCAAAATCCCTTTAGTACCAATACCAATACATGATCTTTGTGGAAGAGCAGAAACATAATAAAATCATAGATCAAGGTAAATGAGGATTGGAAATGGGTAGCCAAGATTAGACAAAACAACTTGATCTATCTTCCCATCATTGGATACCTTTTCTTCTCTTGACCAAAGATCCACATGGTGTGGCAAGATCATGTGGGGCTTTTGAAGCTCAAAAAGCAAGTCAATTGCACACAAGCAATACTAGGCAAAGTGATTGGTTGCTCCCCTATCTTATGGAACACCATCAGAGGGGAAGCTCTATGGAAGATATGTAAAGAAAGATGTGCGGCCAATTTTGACATAGATCCAAAAGAATGGTCGATCGTTAAGTTCCTAGCCCTTCTGGAAGAATAATATGTAAGTGTAAGAAATCCCCTCCCCTGAAACACCATAGGATCTTCATTGTGGAATATAGAATGTTGAAAAGTAAATGCATAGCTCATGGTGGTGATGAAAGCACCATTGGCCTTCTTTTTATCATGATATAAGCCCTTTTTATTCCCCATGTGGCTTGTTCTTAAGCTTTGCCACTATTTTTCTTGGTTCAATCCTTCTCTTCCATTGTGGGATATGACGGATCCCATGGGTGCTTTCCTCATTCACTGTATTATTGAGTTTTTTTATTAGTTAAAGCATGGGAGATCAGACCTTGTCTGAAATTCCTTTTGAAGAAAAAAAACATCATAGAAACCAAAATGTGTTTAATCTATGGATGATACAACCAGTATAATTTTCTCTTAGAAGTGCACCCACCAAAAATACATTTTACTATTTATCATCCTGTTTTTTGCATTGTTTTTCAAGTACTAATGCATATTGATGAACAACATATGGCTCGCAACCATGTCAAACCTCATATGTAGTAATCGATTGCAGTGTTATGGTGGGATACCTATTTAGTACATATGGTGCACACATAACAATGTAAAGCCAGAAGTTATATGCTAAAGCTTGGCATTTGACCATAGACCTTCCCCTTTCCATGAGAGACATGTAATTTCTTTCATCGTCTCCATTTTGTTGAGGTGTATACAACACTATACATTAATGTTTTATCCCATGCTCAACCAAAAGGCATTAAAATCAAAACTCATGTATTCGCTCCCTTGATCATAATCGAGGGTGTGGAGTTTGCATGCTCACAGATATTGAGCCATAATTAAGAACCATTTGAAGCAATGATGTATTATGTATGATGGCTATTGGTGGATGGTACTAATTATCGATTGTGGGCATATATGATGCATCACATAGTAGTAGAAAAAGGGTTGTGGAATATTGTACAAGGTCTTGAAAAACATCCTACTACACCTTCAAATACACTTATTGAAGGTGATGCAGATGGTGTTGAAGATTATGATCTTCAATATCTCAGTTGTAATGTGGTTCTTGTTGCACCTAGTGTAGAGCAACTTTCTTGGGATGGTAAAAGATGCTTAGAAACATGCAATGATAGCTTTGTTTGTCAACCATGCCATTATCCCTCACATTCACTCTTGCAACATAGCAAAGGAATCGTAGGGTACACTTACAACTTTATAAGAAGGAAGGAATGAGGCTTGTATTGCTTACCTGCAAAAAACATCTTGAGAGTGAGAATATGAATGGAGATTCTTTGAGAGTCTTTTGACAAAGATCAAATATTTGAAGGAGCACTCAATTTTTGTAGATGAATTTATGTAGATATTTGATTTATGTAGATTATTCTTAATGGTCTTCGAGATTCATATCAGAGTTTTGCTTCTACTCTTAATTGATTCTAAATGGGGATCCAAATAACTTAACATTTGAGGAGTGAGTCTTTGTTTTGTTGCACGAACATTAGTCTAGGAACAACAGGTGAATTATGTGTGTTGCAAATGAAGCTTTTTTAGCTACTCAGAACCGCAAAGGTAAATGGAGCTTATCTACCAGTAAGGAGAAATCTGCTAATGCTACATAGTCAAAGAAGGAAGACAAAGATGAAAAGAAATGAAAAACCTAAACTAGTTGCAAAAGAGGCAAAGAAGAAAGAGGTTGAAATAGTGATTGCTGAGGTCTCTACACTTGAAAATAGAGCCTGCTAATCTTGTTCATAATGAAGAAAGGGCATTTACTACTATTTGCAGCTATGGATCATCTTCTCATGAGTAGTATATGTCTGTTGCAGGCTCACATGTTTATTTCTTTGATAGTGGTGCAACCAAACATATTACCTCTCTAATAGGTCCCTTTTCTTTTGTACAATACTAGTAATACAATTTGTATTTTCTTGTGCTCCAAGCTTCTTCTTTGTTGATGTGTAAAACACCACAAGAAATGAATTAATGTGACACTAGAACACCTCTATGGTCACCATTAACTCATTGCCACTCCAAACTTTGAGAAATGATAGCCGAAACCAAGAACTTTACTTCTTCAGATTTTTCTAGTCATTGAAATGACATACCTTCAGTATTTTGCTAATTTCTCTTAGATCAAATATTATTTCTCCAAGATATTTTAGTGGATGAAACTAGAAGAGTAGAGCTTTCCAACAAGCTATGATATGCATGAAAAGGATCTCTAGAACTCAAGTTATGGCCTTCACAAGATCACCCTGTATGACTTGCCAAAACTGGAAATTTTTCCTCCTTTAGTAATTTTGAGTGTCTAAAAATAAAAATTTGATGCCTAGCATCGACTTGCAACCAAAAGTTGATGCTTGGCATCGACTTTCAGCTTTTTCAGCCACTTTTTCAGCACCAGAATTACCCCCTTGAACACACACATGAAGAACACTTTTATGTGGCAAGTCGATGCCAGGCATCAACTTTATGCTGAAACTCGATGCCAGGCATCCAGTTGCTCCACAAACCTCATGATTTTAAGAAGTTCTAACAGTACATAACACTCAGAGAATAAAACACGGACTTATCAACACAAACTCGATGCCAGGCATCGACTTGCTTGAAAAACTTCAACTCTTGAAATCATTTCACACAAGACAAACACTAGAGATGGAAGAAGAAGACTTAAAACACAGAAGTTCAATAAACTCTTTCCATAACTATAAAAACTCAGGAATGCACAGGTGCTTTCTCACGCAGAGAAGTCCGACTATTCTTAGTCATACAAAATGAGTTCTAAATCACTTTCTCATTGTCTTCCCCCTTTGCGTCAGTTGATACAAACTAACTTATATAGATTTTCTTATTCTCGTGATTTCTAAAAAACTTCTAGAACTAAAGTGAACTAACTTTACAAATATAATACACTTGTGAATTTGTGCCTTCACATAGGCATGTGGTTTTCTTCCTAAGATTTGACCTTCAAATATATGTCCAATTAGTGATTGTTTCTCCAACATTCTTCTTCTTCTTCTTCTTCTTCCTTGCATTGTTTAATGTGCTTTTGTAGACCTCCAACTCCAACAATACCCTAATGCAGAAAATTGATTGTATCTCAAAGTGTTAAATAGAAACACCCTCTCAAGGCTTGTTAAACTTGTAGTAGAATATGAGGTGCTTCTACTTGAAAATCAAAACATGTATATACTTTTAGCACAAAAGGACAAAATTAAATGTACAATCACTGCAATAATGTGTTTGGAGGCCAAAATGAGCTCATCAAAATTTTGACACCACACCTTTGAACTTCTAATCGCCTAAAATATGCTCACAAATTTTCATACGGCTTTGAGACTATGATCGATGGGGTGTTGTTGACACGCTCGATGAAATGACGACCTGATTTGATACCAATTGTTGGAGTCTGACATTTTTGGAATCACACAAATAACACAAGGAAGAACAAGAAGAAGCTTGGAGCACAATACAATATAAAATGTATTACTAAGTGAATGTAAAGAGATGCCTTGTCAGGGTCATACGCGTATAAAAAAGCCAAGGGCAGAAAACATCCTAAAGAGCCAAAAAGGTGCCCCAACAATCCTAAATCTGTTCACGCACAACTATCCAAATATATCAACAACATTTTCCATAGATCCAATTTGATTCATTTTCTTTCTAAAGAACTACTTTCAAAGGTGACAATTTGATAATAATTGCTTGTTTGATATGTGGGTGTGTGTAGAAGTGCGAGAGACACACGAGAAGAACACACAAAGAGCACAAACGCAGCAAGACACACGGAGAAGACGATGGCTGGAATAGCTCTCTCTATTGATCGATGAACTGAACTGAAGTAAGAGCTGAATAATATCCCCAAGTACAAAGTACCACCACATATGAGAGTATCAAGTATGTGGTAACATGGGGAAAAAACCTCTAGCCAGCACTAGAGTAAAAAGTGCCCATGTATAGGGAAAAGGTTCACATCAAAGCTACTCGAGGAACACATAAGTGTAACAAATCCCCCTGGAGCGAATGATGTGAACACATACAGAGAGTGACAGATCAGCCCCCACAAGGTAACAAGCCTAAAGCTTTGCGAAAAGCTTCAAAATTTTCCCGTGGAAGAGCTTTGGTGAATATGTCTGCCACATTATCTTGTGTAGGCACATATACCAAATCAACATCTCCTGCATGAAGGCCCTCTCTCATATAGTGATAATGCACCTCAATATGTTTGGTCCGTGCATGAAACACTGGGTTTCGTGCAACAGCCAAAGCACTCTGACTATCTATGGGAATATGCGTAGCAGCATTTCATGCAAAGATCCATCAATAGGCGTATCAGCCATATACACTCCACTGTAGCTGTGAAAACTGCCCTGTACTCAGCTTCACAACTCGATGTCGCCACTGTAGGTTGCTTCTTACTCAACCAAGATATGCATGAGTCTCCAAGGAAAAAGCAGTTACCACTAGTGGACACGCGAGTATCATAACAACCAGCCCAATCACTATCTGTAAAAGCATGCAAGCATGGCTAGACATCTCTGCCATAAAAGAGACCTAAGCTCAAAGTGCCTCAAAGATATCTAAACACACGTTTCACCACTTGTCAATGCTTAGTGCCAGGGCTATGCATGAATCGACTCAACTGGGAAACTGCATACTGTATATCCGGCCTTGTGTTGCATGCATATATAAGACATCCCACAACCTGCTGATAAAGAGAAGTGTCAAATGCATCACTGGAATCCTCAACTGAGAATCTAAATCCTTTCTCAACTGGTGTGGAAACTGGCTTGCAATCCTCAAAGTCAAAACGTTGAAGTAGTTTTTCAACATACTTTCCTTGATGCATAACAATTCCCCCCTCAACGGATACAAACTGGATGCCAAGATAGTAGCTCAAAAGACCAAAATAAGTGATATCAAAAGTATGCTGCAAATCAGCCATAAGAATGTCAAGTTTTGCATTACATGACCCAGTCAAGAGTATGTCATCGACATAAAGAACAAGCACTATAAGATCAGCCCCATTTTTGCGTACATAGAGTGTGCTTTCAATCGGACAACATGTGAAGCCAAGAGCAATCAAGTGCTTATGTATTTTGTCATACCATGCACGTGGAGCTTGCTTGAGACCATACAATGCTTTATGCAAGCGACAAACCATATGCTCTTTCCCTTTCATAGCAAATCTAGGAGGTTGCTTCACATAGACCTCTTCTTGCAAATCTCCATTCAAGAAGGCTGTTTTTATGTCCAATTGATGCACTTTCCAACCTCGATGGGCAGCCAATGCAACCACGGTACGAATGGTAGTCATGCGTGAAGTAGGTGCAAAAGTTTCCTCATAGTCAATGCCATATTGTTGCGCATATCCTTTGGCAACCAATCTAGCTTTGTAGCGATCAATGCTACCATCAGATTTTCTCTTAATCTTGTAAACCCACTTTGTACCAATGGCATTCTTTCCTTTTGGCAATTCACATAACTCCCAAGTACCATTCCTATGTATGGAATCCATTTCTGATTGCATAGCACTCATCCATTGTGGATCGTCACATGCATCTTCAAAAGAAAGTGGCTCTTCATTACATGCTGTAGCAATAAAAGAATAATCCACAAAATTACTTGATGCATGGTGAGAGCTTGACCTTGTTCTACCAAGTAAAGGTGCACTCAATTTGCTGTCCTGCAAAGTTTGTTTCAGCCACTTTGGCATAGATTGTGCACTCTTGATAGACATGCGTTCATTATGTAAAACATCTTCAATATGTACATCATGCCTGGGCTGAATTTCATGCTCAGTTTCAGCCATATTTTGTCGCATATGTTCAGCCATATGTGGCTGGAAATTTCCAACAATTTTGACATTTTTTGGCTGAATTTTTTCAGCCATGTTTGGCTGAAAATTATCCACATTTTCAGCCCGATTTGGCTGGAATTTTTCAGCCCTTTGAACCTCAGTTGGCTGGTCTACATGGCCATAGTCAAGCGCACCATTTTGGAACAAAGGCATGAGCGTATCGAACACATCTTGTGAGCTAACTATTGGCAGTTTTTTGCATTCAAGTAGAGGGAAAACTGAATTTTCAGCAAATACCACATCTCGACTCACAATAATTGTGTTCGTCAATGGATGGTACAACCGATATCCCTTACTTTCAGCACTATAACCAACAAATATACATTTCTTTGCCTTGTCATCAAGTTTGTGACATTGTTGTGATGGCACAAGAGCATATGCCAAACAACCAAACACACGCATATGACTAACCATAGGCTTATGACCATTCCAAGCCTCATAAGGAGTGATGTCTCTCAATGCTTTTGTAGGGCAGCGATTCGACACATAATTCGCACACATGACCGCTTCCATCCAAAACTTATGAGGAAGATGCTTTCCTTTAACCATACATTGTGCCATTTCAAGTAAAGTTCTATTTTTACGCTCGGCAACACCATTTTGTTGAGGTGTATATGGCACCGTAAATTGGTGTGAAATACCTCTTTCACGAAGAAAAGCATTAAACTCATGTGACATGTACTCACCACCACGATCCGTGCATAGAGTCAAAAGCTTTTGTGAAGAAAAATTTTCAGCCATAGCTAAAAATGCTTTGAAGCAAGAAAATACCTCATTCTTTGCTTTCATAGGATACACCCATGTATGGCGAGTAGTGTCATCAATGAAGGTAACAAAATATACATGCTTCCTAAAAGATGGAGTGTTGATTGGACCACATACATCACTATGAACAAGTTGCAATTTTCTTGTAGTGTGTGTGTGACTATCTTTTGGAAAAGAAGCACGATGCATTTTTCCAAGAATGCAACCTTCACATGCATGCTTTTCAATGGACTCAAGTGTAGGCAAGCCAATAATCATGTCCTTCTTTTGCAAGTAGAGCAAACTATTGAGTTTTAAATGACCAAAACGAGCATGCCAAAGCTCCATTTCAGCCATGGAAGAAGTATGAGCACCCAAGGCATTCGAGGCAGCCCTCTTGTATGTATCAATGCAATACAAACCATCACATAATGTACCGGACATCACGATAACATCGCCATTGCTGAAATCATGAACCATAAACTTATCATCAACAAAGTGTACATGAAGTCTTGCTTTGGCAATCAATGGAACTGAAATTAAGTTCTTCTTGATACCGGGTACATACAATGCATTTTTCAAGAGAATCACGCCTCCATTTGCAGTCGTAAGCTCAATTTCTCCTACTCCAATGATACGATAAGAGGCATTGTTTGCACACACCACATGTCCTCCTTTAGGTGCATCTTTCAAAGAGGCAAAAAATATTTTGCATGATGTTATGTGCTTTGAAGCACCACTATCAAAGAACCAATCCGAATCAGCCTCACTCACAACCATGCATTTAGAATGTAAAGAAGCATCATAATGACATGTAACAACACATGCCCAAAAATCTTGAGCCATGTTAGCTTAATCATTCTTTGCATTTGCTGAATTTTCAGCAATAGACATGCCGGATTCCTTCTTGTTTTCATTGCGGATAGCAAGCATTCTACACTCATCAATAGTATGACCAGCCTTCCGGCAATATTTGCATCTCTTCTTCTTTTGCAAATCACCATCATTAGAGGAATGAGTGGAAGAGGAAGCTTGAGGCTTTGGTTTTGATGAACCAAAAGCTGAACCACACTTGCTTTTCCCCTTTTGTGAGATAGCAAGTGCTTGCGTTCCCTCAATCAAACCACTCCTATTCACTCTAGATTGCTCTTCTTGCAAAAGAAGAGACACAACCTCATCAAATGCGTACATATTAGGATTTCCTTTTGCAACCAAACGGAGTGTAGTAGCAAAGCTTTGAAAGGATTCCAGTAATCCTTTCAACAATGTAGAAATGAGTGATGCATCCGGAATGATCTCATCTATGTTTGCCAATTGCTCTTTCAAGTCCTTGATGCGTGTCACATACACATCCACTGACTCATTTTTAGCCATACATACATCCTCAAGTTGCTTCCTCAAGTATGCAACACGTGCTTCATTACGCACGGCATACAAAGAAGCAAGAGTGTCCCATGCCTGTCGTGATGTAGAACATGACCGAATGTGTGGAACTATATGACGCTTCACTGAAAGCGCAATCAAAGCATGAGCTTGAGCATCTTTTCCATCCCATCTAAGCTGCTCCTGTGTAGGTGGAGAAGGAGAAACCACTGTACTCGAAGAAGAAGCTCCATCTGTGACAGTAGACTGTGAAGTAGAAGCACCTGCCGGTCTTCGATTTAAATCTGCCACTACATTCCAAAGTTGTTTTGCAACAAGAACGTGCTTCATCATGTAAGAACACATCGGATAGTTGGTCCCATCAAGCTTAACTTCAGCTTGAATCATGCCAAACAAGTCATTGCTGCCCGCCATTTCACTAAGGAACAAGAATGTGACAAAATCTTCACTTCGACGGAAACTGAAATGAGTGCTGAAATTTCAGCTCACAAACCGTCACTCTGACAGCGATTCTGACTGCACGAATGGCTTCGAAATGGGGGTAAAACTCCAGCGCACCTGGTGGAAATGTTTTCGGGCTGCTGAAATTCACACTTCTATGCTCTGAAGTCGATTTGCACTGTTAAAGTGTGCGCGTGCCGCGACGCAAAAAACCGAAACTTGAGAAAAAGCTGAACCTGCTCTGATACCACTGTTGGGTGTGTGTAGAAGTGCGAGAGACACACGAGAAGCACACACAAAGAGCACAAATGCAGCAAGACACACGGAGAAGACGATGGCTGGAATAGCTCTCTCTATTGATCGATGAACTGAACTGAAGTAAGAGCTGAATAATATCCCTAAGTACAAAGTACCACCACATATGAGAGTATCAAATATGTGGTAACATGGGGAAAAAACCTCTAGCCAGCACTAGAGTAAAAAGTGCCCATGTATAGGGAAAAGGTTCACATCAAAGCTACTCGAGGAACACATAAGTGTAACATGATCCTTAGCATAATAATTTCCTTTATAAAATAGAATATGAGTGATAAAGGGATTGTTTAAATAAAAAAAATCTATATATACAACACACCTAACATTGAGATACATGCACAAAAAAACGCACATAACATTTAGCTGGATGCCAAAAATGGTCCATCTCATTGTAGAAGAGTAAGATGACACTTTAATATCATTGATGCTTAAAGTGATTGATTAACTTTAATCAACCTCTTAATCACAATCGGATACAGTTGTGACATATGCACAAAATAACACACATAACTTTCCCCTTGGTGCACAAAATCAAACAATCTTGGCAATGTTTCCTATTTCTCTTTGAATGGTACTACATACTAGGGAAGAATCTTAGAAACACATTGTGTATAGGATGAAATGGAAAAATGTAAAAGGAATATGTCATAAGAACTCTTCTTTGATGGTTTTTGTAGTCTGAACTAGCTATGATTTACATATACGTGGTCAAAACCACCAATACATGATGAAACATACATGGCCACAAAAGGTAGGTGCAGCCACCCAAGATAACCTAAGAAAAAAACATACAAATACATAATTATTATTGGGAGTGGCATATGAGTAGATGAAATAGCATCATTTTCTAAAACATGCATGCAATTTGTGGTACTCAAAAAGTACTTTACTCCGTTAGCCA